>PVJX010002392.1:0-130255 GCA_004027295.1 Dolichotis patagonum
GTAATTCTTTCACTCTATGCATGGCTTTATACTATTGTGTTATGTTTGATATTATTGTATTTGAAACTATGCTCAACTATAGCAGAGTAAGAGATATGGTGTTAGCTACTGTTGATGTCCAGTTGACTTAATGTAAAGTACTGTGTTGCCTATGTTGTCCTGTTCTGATCTGTTCTGTACTGCCCCCTTTTGTTTTATTGTCTTTCAAATAAAAAAAAAAATATATATATATATATATATATATATATATATATATATATATATATAAAATAACCCAGAAAAATAATGTAATATTTTATTATTCAAATACTCAGCACAATTTTCTGTAGATTTTGCAGCTGCATGTTCTTTGATCATCTTTCCACATAAAAATCTCTTTATACAGAGAAAGGGAGGGGCTTGTGCTATTGACTGACCCCCAAACTGAAGCTTCCCTGTTGCAAGTAAATCTGTCTCTGCCTGCAAATAAAATGTTTCTCAAAAATGTTACTACGACGTCAAAGAACACTGAAAGACGATCACTGCACTGAAGATCCAGATAGGTTAGAATCTCAGGAACTATACAAAACCAACGAAATATTTTGACTTTTGAAGCATTTTATGAATACATATATGAACAAAGAATAAACTTTTGAGAATAGGATGGGACTTGGTTGCTGTTTACCTACAAGAGTGATGTAGGATTTTAAAAGTATACATATAGAAGTTTAAAAGAGTTATTTCAATAAAAATAAAAATTCTAATTGATAAGAATACATGGTATGGGTGTGACATAAAATTGTGGTTCATCTTACAACCAAGGAGATTGTGGCTTCACTAACGTTCAGGCAGTTAGTTCATTTTATTCCTTTATTATTAACAAGTCTAGCTCCGACTTCAGTTTAGGGCAACTAAAATAAAGTTTGAAACCTGTCAGGTCAGGATCCTGGGTAGACCCAGTTAGGAGGGTTAGAGCTTGGTCTAAGCAGGGTCCCAGTCACAGAATGGTGTGCAAAAGCAAGTGGACAGAGTCCAAGAACAGACTTGAACTAAAATGCATTCAAACTGTAAAGTGAGAACACTAATTCCACAGCAAGAGTGAGAAGGTCACGCAGGAAATCAGGTAGAACTGGAGGGATTGCCAGGAACAAGACAAGAGACCCAGTGTTGTCCTGATCAAAGTCCACCTCGCTCACTCCTTCCTGCTGTGACCCCTGAGAGGCCCCAGGAATGCTGCTGGCAATCATCTCCCTTATCAGAGCGGTGGAAAGAATCATACTTGTTTAATCCAAAAAGGCAGAGCTAAATAGTTAGTTAGAATCACTGCCAGATTAAAAGACTGCAGATATGCAATGGAGGAGGAAGAGAAGGAAAGAGAGAGAAGAGGTGAGTAAGGGAAGAGGAATAAAAGGAAAAAGAAAAGGAGAAGGAAAAGAAGAAGGAGGAAGAGGCAAGGAGAAAGAGGAGAAAAATAGAAAGAGGATGAGGAGCAAGAGATGGTAGAGGAAGAATAAGATTTATTCTGTACTATGTCACAAGCCAAAAGTAGGACCAACATGTGGAATTTACAGTGACATAGATTCTGAGCCCCAAAAGTAGGGACTCTGGTAGGATATTTGTCTCTATCAATTTAAAAGAGTTTCTGGAACATTCAAATAATCAATAATATGTGCTTATTTAATTAATAAAATAAAAAAGAACTCAGATTGTATTATTAATTTCACTTTATCAATCAGACACCTGAGACTCAAAGATGAGATTACTTGCCAAAAGTTGTACAGTAGATCCAGGCTTTGAACCAGAGACCTCACTGTACAATCCTTGTCCCAGCTATCACACTGCACCATCTGACAGGGAAGAACAAGCCGTGAGTTCGATATCATGTGAGAGGGCCAGGGAGTTAGCTCAGTGGCTCAGAGCCTGCCTGGCAAGAGAGAGGTCCTGAGTTTGATTCCTGGTATTCCCTGCCCCCTCAAAAAATATGAGCAGTGAACTCCAAGCTCTTGTTCTGCATTCTATACATCTCAGATCAGGCTGGACACCATTTTTTTGTTGATGTCAGATTACGCTCCTCATTCTTGGGTAGTTTACTCGCTCTATTAGGAAGACTGAATATTTAACCATGTTAAACAAAAGCCCGTAAAGTGTCACAAGATGCAAGACACTACACACATGAAGCAATAATTCCATTTTGACTATAAACCGTTCTATAAATACTAGTTTCTGTGGTGAGATTTTTGGTCTTCCTTCAGGTTTTCGATTTCAACAGAATGTGGCATGTGCTTGCATTCTGTAATTTGCAAGGACATGGAGCATTTAGCACTCAGGCCCCATTAGAGATGCTCACTCAGCTTCAGCCAGATGCCAAGCAATCTTGTGTTTATTCCACCACAATTTACTTCAAAGCCATGAGGGTGCCACAGACAATGAAGAGCAGACGCTGGGGATGTGTTCAGCAGTGCAGCCCAACTGACATCGTGCCTGGGGAACAGACATCACACCGAGCCATCCACGATGGATAATTACACTGGTAAGGAAATGCACACGGGTAAGTATCCTTGATAATGAGACGAATTTGTTAGCCAGAAAATTATATTTCCAATGAGAGGAAAAAAGCTTGTTACTTTGAGGTTTGCAGAGACTCTTGGGTAGTAAAATGTGAGATTCATTTTCAGGAAAAGGAGCAAGGCTGTGCCACGGTTGGGTCTGGAATGGCTCCCATAGATCCACATGTTACAACCTGTGGTGCTTCTGGAAGTGGTGGAATCTTTAAAAAGAGGGGTCTCATGAGAGGTTTTAGGGCCTGGGCAGCATTGGGATTCTAGTCTCCTCTTTCTCTTTGTTTCCTGGCAACCGTGAGGTGAGCAGTGTCCTCTGCTCCCCTCCATGGTGGACAATCCACTATGGACTGTATCTCCCAAAACTGGGATCCAAAATACATTTTTCCTCTTTTTAATTTTATTATCTCAGATACAGTAATGCAAAACTGGTTGATGCAGGATGATAACAGTTACTGTGCAACTGCTAAATTATCATACATTATAACAGACAATACCATTGTTGTCTAATTTTATTCTCCCAAAGGTGAAAGCCTCTCAGATAGTGGTAGGGTCATAATTTGAATTCACTTCTTTGTGATTCCAAATGCACTGCTCCTCCTACTATATTAAGCTACTTAGTGTATTTAACAATATCTCAACAAATTTGCCTTTAAGAGTGTGTTCTTGTTTTTCTTTCCTGATATTAATGTTAGATGAGACACCTGATGTTGTCATATAAGGTTACTCAGTCAAACCAATGGTTGTTCTGCCAGTGACCCACCTTTAACCAGCCCTACCTCCCAGCAGCACATTCGTCAATGATTAATTCACTCGAGTGCTCATCAATGGATTAATTCACTGAAGAGTACAGTATAGTGCCCAACAATCTGGTCATCTTCCACAAGCCACATCTCTGAACACATGAGGCTTTGGGGGAGGATTGTATATCTAAACCATAACACAGGCACCTTAATTTACCCATTCCCAGTTTCAAGAGAACACTTTGCTTTGCTTTTCAGATTCAGTTTGAGTTCACACATCAGTATTCTGAGACTAGCTCATCTGGCCTCTACTGTTGCTGACAGTTGACTCTTTTTGTATTACCAGTTTTGTATTCAAGGAACCATGGAATTTCAGAGCTGGAAGAGATCCTAGAAATCATTTACTCCACATGCCTCAATTTATGGATTTGGAAACTAAATCTTCTAGAAGTGAAACATTTTGTCAGAAACCATAGAATTAGCAACAGAACTACTCTTTTAGTGGTATTAGCCTGACTTCCCCAGTTGTCCATTTTCAGGTACTCATTGCTGATGACAGCTGACCGTCTCTGACACCTGCCATCTGACCATTTCTCTTATTGAGGTCCCCAGAATCCAGACACTGGCTGGATCATTTCTTAAAACCTGGTAGAAAAAAACTACATAGACTTTCCATCATCAAAGCCAGTCAGCTATTCCTTTTAGTTTAGAGAACAATGATTAATGAGCCTGTTTAATCAGAAAGCTAGTTTTGTTTTTGTATATTAAATAAAACTTAATATACAACATATCCTTTGTATATTTGTATATCTATATGATAAAAGAGAGAAAAAAGGTTCATATGAATGAAACAATCTAGTGAAAGGAAACAATATTGATCTAAAAAAGATGGCATTTTTCTTTTCAACCACCACTTAAATTACATATTTTGGGTTTTTATTTATTAAAACAGAAGATTTGGACAAAAAGTATTTATTTTCTAAATTCTGAAACAGAACAAATCTGGGATATCAAAAATCTCAAACCAAATCTGTGCCATATATTTGTGCCTTTCATTCTGAGTTCTTAATCAGCACTAAATTAGCACAGATGGCATAGATATTGTCATCCTATAAACATCAATTCATCTAGAGACAAGCTAGCCCACAGCCCATCTGGAGAGAGAAAAGAAAGCATCATCTACTGAGTGTCAATTATGTGCTACTTGCATTTATATACATTATCTTATAATACCCACAATAATTCTGAGAAGTAGATATTGCTATTCCATTTGTTTTTAATAGGTGATATCATATACCTTACAAATGATAGAGCCAGAATTAACACATATTCTCTCTCACACACACCCCTCTCTCTTTTCTCTAACTGTCCCCAAAACCTTCAAAGGCCACCAACGTCCTATGGGAAACATGCCAAGTAGAATGGTGTGTTAATTATTTTCCCATATATAGAACAAAATACCTGACAGTCAAAGTTATAGGAGAAAAGATTAATTTAGCTCATAGTTTGCAGAGATTTCAACCTCCCTGGAAGACTGAGGCAACTCAAGAATTCAACATTGTAAAGCAAAGCTAAAGTATGCTAGTAAGATGGGATAACTGGACTTTATCATCAATTAGTAGACTCCACTGTCAAAGGAGGACCATTATGTAGGATGTAATAGGACAAATCTATGGAAGAGTAGAGGCTGCCCTTATAAAAACTGATTATGGGAAAAGTAGTTGGAGACCCAGGCACAGGGCATAAGGCATTGGTTGAATTTGATAAATTAACTACAACTTAATGAGCAATTCATCTTGCAGGCAATGTGTAATCATGACAGGAGATCAAGCAAGCTGATGATAAACTTCTAAGTAGAAGCTGTGTTCAGGCAGAGGCCAACCTCAAACTAGGGCTCTAGGAGAACCATCTAACCCCATAGGAGGGACTGGTGTGAGCCAAGCTAAGTGTAGCACCATAGCCAGCTGGCTGGTGTTCGGGAGTAAGGAGAACATCAGTGAGACCTCAGGCCTGTGAAGCTAATTCCAAGGCTGCATGTGATAGCTGTGTGAGGGCCTACAGATCTTCCCTGACGTGCCAAGCAGGTCTGGGTTTCAGGCAAGATCATTCATGAAGACATCAGAGGTGGCCCAGAATCTTGACTGGGTCACCTGAATCAGGCCTTGGAGCCAGACTTAATTTAACTAGGCAGTAAAAGAATGGACAGAAGTCAAAGGAAAGGGGGCTTAAAGGTATGTGTTCAATTCACATCTGTACTCTGGAAGGGTTTGCTCAGCTGACACTGAGGGAAAAGTGATGGAATGAAGATGTATGTGGTAGTCACCAAGGCTGAAAATGTGGTGATAGGTCTGTTGTCACTTTTTGTTTAGTTTGGACCTATATCCCAGGCCAGCTCACTTTTTGGTTAATGGTCTTTAAATTTCACAATATAAACATGCTTCTTGTAAAAATATCAAACATGAGTTCCTATAGTAAAAAGATAAATGCAAAAAATAAAATTTTAAAAAATCTTAGACATCCCAGAAGGTGAACCAGCTGGAAGAGAGTGAGTCCACACTCTGCACCCCTCCATTACATCCTGGGGGGCAGCCTGGCTGGAGGACAGTGAGTTTGTAATCCAGGCCTCACCCATTGCATCATGGAGGGCAGGTTGGCTAGAAAAGTGTAAGACTGACAAGAACCCAGGATGACAACATGGCACACAGCTGTATACAAACCTCTGGAAGGTGACATAGTCAGCAAGGCCAGTAACAGTGAGGAGACAGCAATTGATTTCTGGAGAACTCTACCAACAGTCCAGTTTCAGTCCCCACATCCAGAGATCAAGAACAGGTCCACACCCAGCACATCTCTGGGATGCAATATGGACATTATCACAGAACTGTAAACACGAGAAGAAACCAAACATAGATTCCCCCAGGAGCCTAGCAGCCACCATCAGGGATCTGTAGCCAGTGTTGGTGGGGAGGACCAGCCAGCCAAACTCACACGCACCTGCCACCATTGGGGAAGCCTTGGTGTAGCTGCACATGTCTGGAGAAGCCATCCTGTAACCCATCACCTCCCTGGGAACCTCTAACAGGAGAAACCCAGGTGCCTGACCTATTGCCGTACACTGAAGATGGGCAGCCAATGTAGGAAGTGCCTGGGGAATCCACAACTGGGTCATCTGGAGGAACCCAGGAAAATGTAAAGATGAAGTAGCAAAAGGCAATCTCAGACCTCGGGCCCACATAGAATGAGTCTAGGAGACACAGAAACAGAAAAAATTGGAAGTTGCACACCTGAAATTTCAGAAAAGATAGCTACTGAAATAAAACAACTTTATGAGGCTGTAAAAGAAATCAGACCACAAATAATGTCTCAGGTAAAGGAACAAATGACAAATGTAATGAAAGAAATGCTGATCATATCTAAAGAAGACATAGAATTTTTAAAAAGAGAGAATTGGAAAATGATATAAACCTTGAATGAACAATACAGAAAAGAGCTACAATGTATGAAACGGATTCAAAGAGATATCCAGGAAATTTAAAACTATTGAAAGCTGGAAAAACTGCTTAAAAGAAACAGAAGACAGACCTTCATATCTTGAAGTCAGAATTGCAACTAGAAATAGCGAAAAGAAAGATCTCTTAAAAATAACAAGGAACCAGGAAGTAACAATTCAACAGCTGCAAGACAATGCAAAGACAAATAATTTAAGATTTATAGGTGTCTGTGAAAAAGCAGGAGTCAATACAAATGACGTAAAGAGACTATTCACAGAAAAAATAGAAGAAAATTTCCCTAGTATGGGAAAAAGACCTGACATACAGATAAATGAGGCATATAGAGCTCCAGCTAGCCATAATCAAAATAAATCTATACCCAGATGTATAATAATCAATATCCCAAAAATTCAGCACAAGAACAGAATATTAAAGGTTGTTAGAGAAAAGAAACAGATCAATCAGAATCATGGCAGACTTGTCAACACAAACCATCAGGTCAAGGAGACTTTGAAGTGAAGTGTTTCAAGTCCTGAAAGAAAACAGCTTCCAATCCAGATTTATGTACCCTGCAAAACTATCTTTCAACATTAATAGAGAAATAAGATACTTTCATGATAAAGAACACCTGAAGGAATTCATGATCCCTAAACCAACCCTACAAAGAGTGCTGAAGGACATTCTAGAGAGAGACAAAGATGACCATTGTCCCAGGAGCAGTAACAGAGGGTTACTGAGTGGGGCAGGCAACTGAACAGAGGGGGGAAACGGGGGACCAATGGCAGGAGGATAGCATGGTAGAGATGAGCCAGTGCATGTCGATTGTAACCATTAATGCAGATGGCCTCAACTCACCAATAAAAAGAAACATGGGCAGAGTGGATTTGGGGATTAGATCTATTAGTATGCCATATACAAGAAACACATTTGACTCTGAAGGAAATTCATGGACTGAAGGTAAGAGGAGACATGACAATTTTCCATGTGATGGGCACCCAGAAAAAAGGTAGAGTAGCTTACCCATCAACCATGGAATGGATAGGAAAGATACAGTATTTTTATACAGTGGGAATCTACTCAGCTATATAGGATAACCTCCATGCTCTTATAAATAAATGGATGCAACTTGTGATCACGCTCATGAGTGAAATGGTTTGGCCCCACATGGGTGAACATCGTGTGGTCTCCCTAATGTAAAAACCCGAATGAGTCAGTGAGATCCAAAATGTACAATAGATATTGCAAAGGTGAAAGAGGAGGAAATCTCTAAAAAGGGAAGGTTGTAGCCATTGTTAATTTCCTACCACCTTGTTTTAAAAGCCTGTATCATTTTAATTGTTTTGTTTGGTTTGGTCTTATTCTGTTCTGTTTTGTTTGATTTTACTGTGTCATGGAATGGGCAGCTGTTTTGAAGATAACATGCAGCCTTATGATAGCCATTTTTTATTTCCTATTATCCTGTTTTGAAGTCCTGTATCACTCTCATTATTTTGTGTTGATTGGCTTCATTCTGTTACATTTTGTTTGGTTTTATTCTCTTTAAAATAAAATTTAAAATATCTTATTTCACATGTATAAGAAATCAATATTTTTCCTTCCATGTATTTTTCTGTATATTTTAACAAAAAGTATGACAACTCCATGCATAACATTTTGCAACTTGATTTTCTCATTTAATGTATCAGAGATACTTTTCCATATTAGTATTTATAAAGCTATTTCATTATTTTTATGGGTACACTCACTTTCTTAGCATGGATAAGACAATTTATGTGACTACTTTGATTTTTTTTACTTTGTAAAAATTCTGATAATGCCAGCAATCATTTTAGTCATAATCTTATGGATACTCCAGTCTGTTCCCCACCCACGTTGGTTGAAAAGTGATGACTGACCTGATTAACAAAGAGTGAAATTCAAGCAGAGAAAGGAGGAAGAGTGAGGGAGAAGGAAGAGACAACTGTTCTCGGCATTTTCACAACCTCACTGGTATATTTGTTGCACTTAAAATTAAGAAAGTACAGTAGAAAGCACATACTTCTGAGTGATATCAGGAGAACTGGGGTTGGAATCACTTTTTCCCAACCTCCTCTCATTATCTATTCAAAGGAATTGTTTTAGATGACCTTCAACTGTAGTTATTCTATGGGTTATTTAATGCAGCTTGGTTAAAATTTAGACTTAGGTGTGTTTTTGCACATGTTCATGTTTGTTTCCATGAAAAAAGACAAGAATAAGAATATATAGGATTGAAGAGGAGCTGAGGGTATTGCTCAGTGGAGGTCAATTATCCTGCATGCAAGAGGCCCTGGGTTCCATGCCCAGTACCAACAAAATCAACACAACATCAAAAATCTAAACAAAAAATAATACCTAGCATCTTTCTTACCCTGAACTTGAGACTTGCTCCTATATAATCAATACCTCCCATGCAGTTGGAAATGGATCTTTAGTTTGCTTTTTTGTACTATAATTTCAGTCAAAAATATTATCAGTCTCTTTATAATGTTGCTTGGGCCACTGAAAAGATAATAACAGCACTTGTATTTGAATAATAACAGAATTGGAGATCTTGGCTCCCATTTTATGGAAATAAGATTTAAGAATTAGAAATCTCTTTACTCTCTAAGTGAAGAGATTGTCAATTAATTCTTCATGATGAAGCTTAATTGATACAAAAATAAAATGTCAGAAGAAAAAAATTCAAAATCTATTGCCAGCAAAACCACTGATAACCAATATGGCTCCACCCCTGATGACTGTCATATTGAAGAATTGTGTTTCTCTTGATTGATATGTTTGCGGGTCAGCACACTTAGAGCCAGTGTTGGTACTGTAGCATGTTTTGGTTTACTGGGTTTCCAGAACAGGTTGTACTCTTCCCTTAAGGGCTAACTTTAGCATAAATGTATTTTTGAACCTTCCCACCATTTTACTTTTCAGTGGCACCCCCCTTACACATTTACCTCCTTTCTCCTTGTTCTTTGCTATAGTCAATCTCTTCTTTCCTTCACTGTTTGGGTCACTAGTCATTGATTTAAATCAGTGACTTTGTATCACTGGAGACAGAATTCATGTCCTTAACACTGAGATATATCTCCATCCTGTTTCTTTATTTTGGGACAGGGATCTTAGTTGCTAAACTGCCCCATCTGAGCATGACCTGCTGCTCCTCCCGCTTCAGCCCCCCAGAGTGCTGGGACTATAGGCATGTGCAACCACACCTGGCTGAATGAATGACTTCTAAAGGGGTATCTTCTGCATTTCAGACCTCAGCGTGTAGCACAGAGGATACAAGAAGATGAGCATATACCCCACCTTCTAGGAATTTCTGTCTTCACCCCCTACTTCTCATCTACTCCTTTGTTTTATCTTGTCTCTTCTTTCCTTTCCCTCTACTAGTTCAGTGGACACCTATTGTCTTTCCATAATCCTTCCAACTGGTTCTCAAATTCTCCATAAGTTTGCACCTCTATAAATTTCTTGCTTCTTGTATTCATTTCCTGGCACTGTGGTGACAAGTGGTTTACAAAATATGAATTCTGGAGTCTGAATTCTGAAGTCAAAATTCTGGGGTCAGAAATCTGGGCAGGTCTTGCTGAAAGAAAACCAAGTCATTGAAAGGGCTTTGTTTATTTCCAAAAGCAGCAGAGATAAACCTTAAGTTTTTGCCTCTTACAGCTCTTAGAGGTGTCCCACATTCCTTGCTGATAACCCCACCCTCTATCTTCAGAGCCCCCAGCAGCACATCAAGTCTTTCTCACATGGAGTCACTCACTCTGACTCTTCTGCCTCCCCACCATTTACCCCTGTGGTTACACCCAGTGTCATCCAAGGTAATCTCCTTTGTTAAGGTCAACTGTTTAACAAATTCAACTCCATCTGTACCGCCACTGCTCTAAGCCATGTAACATGATATACTCACAGCCTCTTACATTAGTACATGGGCATTTATGAACTGGAACATTATCTGCCTACCACACTTCATTCTACACATATTTTCAATTTGACAGGTATGAAAATCCAAGCTTCTAAAATTGCCAGAATTCTGATCTCAGCCACCTAAAAAGGAAGATACTGAGTGTTTCCTTTTCAGAAAGCTATATAAACTTGTATCAGACTAAGTCAATGATTAAATCCTACCTTCTGCCACTTATGAGTTTTGTGGCCATGGGGGATTCACTGTTAGTTTCTTTCACTTTTCATTTCTTCAGCCTTCATTTAAGGACATCTGCCTCATAGTGCTTTTAAGTGCTAAACGGAGATGATCTAAGCTCAGTAAAGGGCCTTGGTCGTAGATGCTTGGTGAATGCTCATTTCCTTCCTCTGTTTAACTCATCAGACCATCTTAGCTGACAAGCACCTGCATTAATACCTAGTGATCAACCAACCCACTGACATTGAGGATCTACTGGATGTAGGGAACTCTGGGGAGACCCTCATAAATGGGGAATACTCACCATTTGAAGAGATGTCAATGTGATAGGAGAACCTGTGTGGGACTACACAAAAGATGAAATAACAAAAGGAAATGGTTTATTAACACCGAAGCCATAAAATGCAAGTCATAAATAATTGCTCTATGGCTGACACCACAAGAGTTCAACAAATGAACAATTCTATAGGCTCATTTCCTGAAGCGAAAGCATGGGAGAGGGCCTTGAAAGAAAGAATTTAGGAAACCAATGAGGAGAAAGTTGGTAGTTCATTCTGAACAAGCCATTTTTAGTCCTCCTTTGCTGACCTTCAAAGACCTTGTTTACTCTTAAGAAAGTGCTCAGCTCAAGAGAGGGTAAGTCAGCCACTAGAACACCACCCAGGAGCATGCTGTCACCCACCTCCTCCCTGCTGACAGCCTAGCTCTTCTTGCCAGGGTCCTCCTTTCGCCCTCCCATAGCTCAACATGATACAAAACAGCCCTGCTTCTTTCTGGGATTATTTAGAAGCAGTTCTTCATAATTATAGTAATCTTATCTCCTTTGAATTCACCAAAATTACCCCTTTCCCTTATACCAGTGCCATTGCTACATGATAGACATTATTGGTAAGCTTTGTGCAATGGTATAATGTTGTTTTTTTAAAGTGACATCTGCTCAAATAGACTAATGTTCCTGTCTGACTGACTCATTCGGTGGGAACACATCCACATGCCAGTGAGAATGAGTGGGGGCGGGGGTGCAGGAAGAGAAAGTGTCAGGAAGCAGATTTTTTGGTGTTTTGGATGAAGAATAGGGCTATTTCATTTTCTACAGCAAAATAGTGGACCTTAGTCATAGCTGCAGTAATACATAATTATCACATAATATCTAAAACATGCAATGCCTCAGAATGGGTGAAGAAAGTCCCTCATCGCAAAACCACTGTGATTAATTGGTGGTTCTCATACACATTTTCTTCTCCTCCACACCCTAAAGAGTCCACCAGTTGTCTCTCCCAAGCCATGTTCTCAAGAGAACCCTTCCGATAGGGCTCTGAGATTCCATCTGCACACACTTCCTTTAAATCTGTGTTCTCTGTCCAGTGGCCTTCTATCCTTAGAGTACATTCTCCTGTGACAATGAGAAGTCAGAGGAGAATTTGATCCCTTGTCATAAAATCTTGCCTGTGTGTTACCCAGTCTAGTTTCTAAGAGACTGCTATGCGGCAGGCCTTGGAGACAAAGGGCGTATCAGAGGTCTGTCCCCAAAGAACTCATGGCCTTAAGAAAGGGAAACCTCAGGGCACCGTAAAACTGATTCCCAAAGCAAAGCATGGGGAAGAGTAGGGAGGATTTTCCGAGGATGTAACACCTAAGTAGGATGCAAAATGTTCATCTCTTAGCCTTCAAATGTCTCTCAGTGTCTGCCTTATAATGTCTTGGATCTCCAGGCCATCTGTGTCTGCTCCCACTAGATATCCCCACCCCCTCTCTCCATCCTCAACCATCCACCCCTGTTCCTGGTGGGTGAGTTAACACACAATCCTAAGCATAGGGTATTGCTAATAGCTTAAACTAATAAAAGAGGTTTTGATGCTTGTCACTGATGCCAATTGTATTTTCTAGAAGATAGGAAACACAAATCTTCATTGCAGAGTTGTCATGAAGATTACTAAAATATATTGACATTCATATAAATTCTCTGCTTTGTCATAAGTAGCCCTTGATGAAATGGTGATTGTGGTAGAAATGTTGCTATTTCTCAAAGAGAATTAGTAGTTTTCCTTGTCTCTCTATTGTTTGGCAGACCAATATAGGTCTGTTTGTAGTGGGATAAGGCAGAAAATCTTTTCTTATGAATGAAAATTACACATCCATCAAGGTACACCTTACATCTAAAATATCAAGAAAGAAAATTAGATTATAACAAATGACGAGTCTCCATTTCACATTTCACCATTTCTTGGCAGGAAGACAATGGCATGGCCCTGACTGTTTCTCCCACAGTATGGGTTCATTGTTCTCTAGTAGATGGTGTTTGTCAGTAGCGAAGGTGCTTGCTGGCTAAGGGAAGCAGCCATGACAGAGAGGACAGGTGGCACCTTCCCATTTGGAAGGCAGAACCTTTAAATTTAGAAAGCTCTCTTAAAAGAAGAGCTTGGATGTAGAGGTATCAACACAGGATAGTGGTTGTCAGCTAGGGCCATTTTATGTCCCTTCAAAGGACATATGGCAATGTCTGGTGACATTTTTCATTGACATAATTTGGACAGGATGGGGAAGGAGCACTACTGGTATCTAGTGGGTATGGGCCAGGGATTCACTAAGCATCCTACAGTGCACATAACAGCATCCCAACAAAGAACTATGTGGTCCCAAATGTGTTGGAAGAGGTAGAGTCGAACAGGATGGCAAAGCAACTCAGAGATTAACAGCAGCAATAAGCCAGATATGGACTAGAAAGAAACAGTGACAGAGTCCCTAATGCCCACAGGCCAGTGGTGGCTAGAGTCACAGAAGGGCACTGTCATCACTATAGCACTTGCATGAGGCAGAAGCAGGTGGGAAGCAGTACTTCAACTTCCCCCTTATCTACTCTCCAGTCCCTACCAGTGCTTCCCATTGGCTGAATCCAAAGGAAAATCAACTGACTGGAAACCTGAGGGATGTAGCCTGCATGAGTCAGTCCTTGCACAAAACAAAAGAACAGGGAAAGATGAATACGAGATCGAAGGGCAACAATGTTCAAGAACAGTATAATGGCCAGTATATTGTAGCTTGGCCAAGCCTCTTCTGTGGCCCTCAGCACGCTGTCTCATCATTACTCTTTTAAGTGTGACTACTTTCTTTTTCTGTCTTGCTGCCACAGGAATGCAAATGTGAGGGGTGGAGCTAGAGGAGATTGCCAGAGCAGCAAGACTGAAGTGCTGCTCATGACTGTGGATCTGTTGTGCTACTCACCTGGACATCTACATGGAAACTGAATACATTTTTACTATGACCAGTTCGTCCACATTACTACTTTGGATCTCCTTTTGTACGGCAGCTGAAGCACAATCTTAGATAACACAAGCCCATCCCTGATGGGTCTTGCTATCTAAATCATACTAGAGATTCTCATTCATTCATTCATTCATAGCCTGCAGAGTAACAAGGACAGAGAGAGTGCTGTGATGGCATTATAGCTCAAGGATATCTTTTAGGCATATGAAATCTTCCAACATCTCAAGTTACCTTGCTTGAGCAGGAATTTAACTTTTTATCTCTATATTCAAAAAATAAGCTTTCTGTCAGTAACAGAGGTTGTCAGTAGAGAAAGAGAAAAAATACGAAGTGACAAGTTAAATGCCAAGAATAATGAATGCTTCTCAAACTTTAGGGAGTCAACAAACACCAGGAGAACTTGCTAACACACAGAGTACTGAGCTGCAGACACAGAGATTCTGATTCTGTGCTCTTGGCAAAGGGTTGAGATTTGCATTCCAAGTGACTGTCACTGGGCGGCCCAGGGACCACTGTTTCTGCAGAGTGACTTAAAATTGCAATGCTGGAGGATGGAGAGAAGTCAGTAAAAGCTCTGCTGTCTCAGACACACAAATAAAGGACCTCTTAAAATCACCTTTGTAAAACAGATGAAAACTGAAGTAACCTATCTACATTGCCATAATGGGGAGATCACTAAAGGGACCAGGAGACAAGTTGAATTTAAATAGTGCTTAGATACAGGAAGCAAGTGATTAAGGGAAGGAGAATTCAACACAAAGACCCAGTGGGCACGATGGACAGTCTGCCCTAATCCTATCTGCTGTCCTGCAGCCACTGTGACCAGGGATACAGATGCTCTTACAGTGCTGCCATTGTGGTATCCTATTCTTAACAGAGATTTCTGAGCTACAAGGGGCTTTGAAACACTTGGGGAGAATTTATTTCCTTTTCTGTCTCTTCACAAGTAGCATACAATAAAAGTTTGTGTTTTTTTTTAAATAAAATGAGCTTGCTATTCAAGTACAATTTCAATGCAAGTCTCTTGGCTTATCACCCTCTCCCGACTAAATTTCTACCCCTGAATACTTCCTACATCCTGGAATTGCTAAGGAGTGTGAGTTAAACTCCAGCCCCAGTGATTTAATTTGTTTCTGTGAAGAATGCATGACATTTCATGTAAACAGTGGGGCAAAATAAGTGATTTCAGAGGCCTCAGAGTAAAGTATTGGTGTCTAAATACAGACAGCAGATTTAGATGTTGGTAGAGCTAAACCTAAGACTTCCTTACTCATCCTTCCTTTTCCTGCTCCTTTTTCCTCTTTCCTCTCCCTGTCTCTTAACTCCCACTCCTTCACCCCTGCCCCTTCGAGCAGTAAGTGGGTTTTTAGTACTATGATCTCCATCCTGAGCAGTTCCCACACTTTTACACTGAACTGGCAGAACCATAAGATGCTCCTGGACCCTCTTTTCATGACTGGCTCTCTGTTAAGGTCCTTAATGAGCCTGACTGGTCTGGAAGGGCCACTGCCTTTGAATTTGAATGACCAACCACTGGATTCAGACCCAGATTGCCTGGCTTCCCTGCCACCTTTACATGCAAAAATGCTGCTTGATTGCAATCTTTGTATCAGTTCAAACACTGAATCTCCACCATACCGAATTTACATAGTGTGTGAACATTGATCATTTTTCCTTGACTGCCCCAGAGAAATTGTCTAAAATACTTGTTTCAAGAGTTTTCATGCCCCATCTCTATTCCCTTCATAACTAAAATCCACCCTAGAAAACCTGGTCTCTAAATGGAAGTTTAGAATTCTAAGGTCAGGTTTCTGAAATGCTTCCCAGTTATTGGCTCTGCAAACTATCTTCCAAACACATTGTCCTCCTTCTGGGCCTAGGGTTCTGACTCAACACTGCTGCTGGCTTCTCATCTGCACCCTGTGGAGAAGGAAGCCTGCTCTGGGGACAGGATGATGTCACAGGAGAAGCAGGCCTTCCTGGAGACAGTGTTTACAATTCCTCCAGGTGTGACAAGCAATGACAAAACCCAGCATTTTGCACACAACCAGCCAGCCACATGAGTATATTGACCATACCACAGAGGAACAGCCATGAATATGTTACAGGGTGGCTTCTGTCCCTGTGTGGAACAGAACCATCAGAGAAGGGTATGAACTAGGACTATGATGAGGCTTTCTGGAGCCAACATTAATATTTTAACCACTTACTGAATATCAAGTCCTGAATCTCCTACTTTCAGGCAAGAGAGCCAACATGGACCTCCCAGTGAATATTGCTTCCTTGAACTCATTGTTAGTGATCACCTTTAAACTACAGCGGAAGCCAGCTAAACATCTCACCAGGCACTGCTAGCAGCTTTTCAGCCCCGGGTAGAAAGGTTTCAAGGGTCAGGCACCCAATGAGAAAGAACACCGAAGCATGAGAACTTGAAGCATGAAAAATTTATTTTATCTTCAAGTAATGTTAAAGTCCTCAACCACATTATCAAAATAATTTTCTCTCCTTGGAAGTCGGACTTTCATGTCCACACAGCTAACAGATGTTTTGTAGTCATGTTGGGTATTAGATTAATATTTGCTTTTGAAATAAATTTTGAGACCCAGTGTCTTACTTCTGTTTACAAATTGTGTTTTTCCAGTTACGAACCTAGAAAGTTTTAGTGCTACTCATGGAGGACTTATAAGTTAGTTGATTAAATAATCAGGAATTAGTATCCATAAACAAATTAAGAAGTATCAATTTAATCTAGTTGATTTACCCTGTAAGTACTTTATCTAACAGAACATTACCAAACATTTAGATAGCTTTTAGCAGTGTGGTAATTGGTACTTAATACTTCAATAAATCTTATTCAGTAATACAATGTTGCTTATTCCATAGTAAATTTCCTTTTCATACTAACAAGTCACACATCTAAATTAACCATTTGATTTCACAGTTTAAATTGGAATGAATCCTACCTGATGGGATTCCTATTACCTAATGCTACCTAATGAACTGCTCATAATTTAGTGGCTTAAAATGACATCCATCTTATTTTCTCCTGTGGGCAGTGAATCAACTGGGTTTCGTTGGTTTGACTCACCCAGTAGTAATCACATCACAGCCAGGCCTGGAACCACCAGGAGGCATAATGTGCAAGACAAGGGAGTCTCTTTCTCCATGATCCCCCACTTGTCTCCCTTCTGCATGTGGTTTCTCCATGTGGACCCTGTGGCGGGTTAGTCAGATTCTCCGTAATACTGCTACATGGCTTTCCAAAATAAGGATCCAAGAGAGAAAAGGCAGAAGTTGCCAGTCCTCTTACACATCAAGCTTAGAACAGGCACTGTGACATTTCTGCCTCCTCTGTTGGTTAACACAAGTCTAGGCCATCTCCAACTCACTATGGGAAGAGACTGGGCAAGGACATAAACACTGGGAGGAGTGGCCCATTGGAGGGGCCAGTTACATGCAAGTTATTGCAGTTTGATACTCTGGTGTGCTCAAGTCTCAAAGGTCGTATTACATTCTTGTGGCAATGACTACAACTGCTCGCTAATATTGACCTTCTCCCCTTTCTCCTGGGCACACAGCTTGAAGTCAGACAGAGCTATGTCAGTGAGTTTTGGCTAACTGAATGAATACAGAAGTGCCACATCCCACTTCTGGCCAACACTGTCCAAACGTCCCACTAGGTTTACCCTCTATTTTTGTTTTTTCACTGAACAAGTCTTATCATGACGTCTGCAGAATGACTGTTTTCCACATTTCCTTCATTTACCAACATTTACCAGTCTTGTGAGAGCCTTCCCTTCTCACCTGTTTTCATGTTTGTTGACCTATTTATTATCAATTCTTGCTATTCTAGGTCAATTTAGCTGTTCAAATTAGCCTAGATTTGGTAAATCTGTTCAAGATGGATTGTGTTTCCCTTCTGTCTCTTTAATTCTTCCTTCTTCCCTCCCTTCCTTTGTTCATGCTTTGTCCTTCCTCTCTTCCTTTCTTTCCTTTTTTCTTTCTTCCTTTTTCTTTAAGAACACCCTACTCTCCAGTATCACAAAATCCACCAAGCTTATTTTCTGCATACTCTGTTACAGCCCTGGGATTTGTCTTTCCTTTTATTAGCAAATGACATTTAGGAACTAAGGCCTGGGTTGGCTGAGCTTAATCCTGTTGGAGTGATTCTGCTTTTAGGCCCTGCTTGCCTATAAAGCTAGAATTCTATGAAATGTTTTCATACATACACATTCAAAATGATGTATGGGAACAAGTGTTCTAACACACAAGCATGCAGGAAGTTTAGAAATTATGAGTTCTTACAGATGCCATTAAGTGCAATCCACTTCCTCAGGGTTTTCTCTTTCCTGCCCCATTCCATATATGTCTTTTGTCTACAATAAAATACCTCTATCCCAACAAAACATATAAACTTACTCATATATTTAGTCCTATGATACATCCAAAATAGTTTCAGAATTTGTCTATACAGCTGCAAAAAAGGAAACCCATTCAGGAAGATTTGCATTTCTCTGACATTCTCCTTTACCTAAGACTTAGAATATATAATCAAATACCATGCTCATAATCAGCTACCCTGCTCACTCTTTTCCCATTCTGTAAAGCTGTGTGATTCATCTGAATACCTTGCATTTCATGTTTGAGTTTTGGAGGGTTTTTTGGTTATTTATTTATTTATTTATTTATTTTTGGTGTCAAATTCTTTTCCCTTCCCATCCTGTTGATTTAATTATACATTTTTGCATTAGGTAAAACATACACATGCTCCCAAAAGACAAAATTGTACAAAAGGGTATTTTTAGAGAAACGCCACTACCTCCCATGTGTTTTCCCCTGATTTCCCTTATAACACCTCTTACATGTAGACAACTTACTGTTCTGGTTTACCCTTTCTGTGTTTCTTCTTAAAACATGTAACTTTGTAAAATTTCCTTTTCTTTCTTCCAAAAGAGCAGCATACTGTCTATGTTCTTTGATATTTTGCTTTTTTCACTTAATGTCTGTTGATAATGTTCATAGAAATCCTTCTCATTTTTAAATATAACTATAAAAATTTAGGTAACATTAGGTAAACTACCATAGCATACTCAACTAATCTATGTGTGAATATTTTCAGTATAAATAAAATTTTTCAGGTTAAATAATACTTGAATAAATATTTTTTGTGTATTTTTAATGTCCACAGTATAAACCAAGAAAGAACCTAGGGTCAAAGAGTAAATGCTAATATTAACAAAGTCACCTCTATAATGATTGTGGCATTTTATGTTTTCACCATCAATTTATGAAAATGCCTGCTTCTCCAGCCTACTAATATAGTGTATTGCCAAACTTATAAATTTGGATCAATCTTGATGGTCAGGAAATAGTTACCTCATCCTCCAGATTCATCTATGTTTTTAGAAATAGCATTATGCTAAGTGAAACAAACCAGACACAGAAAAAAAATATAACATAATCTCACTCATCTGTGGAATCTAAAACAGTAAAATAAAATACACTCACAAAGGACAGTGATTACAAGTTTCAGGGAGGTATAATAATGGAAGATGCGAACCAAGAGGTAAATTTATAGAACAAATAAAATACGTGTACTAAAAACAGTAGCT
Source organism: Dolichotis patagonum (assembly GCA_004027295.1). Taxonomy (NCBI): domain Eukaryota; kingdom Metazoa; phylum Chordata; class Mammalia; order Rodentia; family Caviidae; genus Dolichotis; species Dolichotis patagonum. The sequence goes on from PVJX010002392.1 coordinate 19,804, forward strand.
CATCTATATCTATATTGTATAATTTTTCTCAGAGAAAAACAAAAACACAACCCATAAATGAAACAGGAAACTGGGGTTCACAAGCAAACTAAAAACTTCTCAATGAAGAAACATTGATGACCAAGCCTTGATTTTGTCAAGGGCGTGGGTTCTGGCACTGCTTATACCCAGGGCATGTTTCTTTGAAAGCCTTCCTGTGTCCTGCCAATTGGGAATCAAGTCCATTTGCCTTAAGTCGGTGTTTCCCACATTCTCAAATTTCTCGGTCCTTATTTGATTCTTCAGTAATATATACTAGCTGCTTGATTAAGGTAGGAACTTTGCATATTCCGGTCAAGTGCACGCACCATACAGTGGGTTAAATTAGTGTACTGACCACTTGATTCTTAAAATAATTTTTTTGCATTTTCTTTCTTTCTAGAAAAAACATACATTATATCATATGTAATTATCTAAATTGTATTCTGCATCTATTTTATAACCTTCATAGCTTCTAAAATTGTTCTATAAAAGACCCAACTAGTCTTTTGTGTCTCCCCTACTTTTCCCACAGAGTTGATAATCTAGATCAGCACTTGCAAACCTATGGCACACGTGCCACAGCGGGTATGAAGGGTCTTCTCTGTCAGCACATGAGCAAAGTCATCCCAGCAGACAAGCACTGGATGTTGAGGTTTAATTGCAGCATTGGCACTTTGTAATAAATAAGTGGGTTTGGACTGCAGTTTGGGCGCTCCATCTCTAAAAGATTCGCTGATCTAGATCATGTGTTTTCAATTGTTTTCACAGTAAAAAGTGTTTCCAATGAAATGTAATATATATAAAAGAGCTATAAAAAGGATAAAATGGAAACACTGCACAGAACTTCAAAATAACTTTCTTTTATTTAAAAATTTCCAACTTGCTTTTCTTCGTCTAAAATTAAATAGATAAATTCAACTGACAAGAACAATAGATCTCCAATGATAAACATGAAATGTTTAATTCTGGGGACATTCATAACACTTGTAGTTCTACATAAACTTTAGCATTGATTTTGTTTTCAACAGCAACACTTGCAACTTGGTTCCAAAAAAAAAAAGAATAGCAATTTACTGGCAACCATTAGTAATATCTAAAAATAGTAGGAATTCCTGATTATGAATATAGAAGTTGAACATATCTAATGTCAAATCTGCACTAAAAGCAGAAACTGGAAGCTGTGTTCACAATGCAATATGCAACCTACTAGCTTATTAATGCACCACTGATCATGTTTCCTTGATAAAAACATAAGTGTGATTATTATAAATAAAATGTATAAATACACATTCACTAAAATACATTTATTAATTTTCAAATAATTTTAAAAGCCTATGATCAACCAGTTGTATTAAGTAACAAATCAGACACAGAGACCACAAATTTAACATATAAATACATGCATTTTACATATGCATACATATACATCTATATGAACATTTTGCTGTCTTACAGTGTGCCAGGTGAGCTGCTAACTGCTTTATCCATATTATTTCCATTAAGCTCAAAACAAACCTGTCAGGTAGGAAACAGCAATAGTCTTATTAAACTTAAGGAAGTTTAGTAACTTACTGAAAGCACTTAGTTGCCAGAAATGGCACTCAAGACCATCAGTCTAACTCTAATTGACCCTTTCCTGCTGTTACTTAGGGTTGCCAGTTCCCATAGTCATGCCTAGCTAATTCTGTAAGGATCTCAAGGATCCTAATAAATTGGGGAAAGCTCACAATTATATGAGAGGCACTTATATGGGAGGCATATATGTTATATATGTATCTCCCATATAGATTTATAAAATCTTGATTTAATATTAATTAAGAGATGTTCCTTTTCTGCATAAAGTAATTTAGAATAGAATTCTGGCAGATAGCCTAGTGGGAAAGCAACGTAGTCTGCTACCTAACTGCAGCCCACACAGCCCAGACCAACAGATAAGCTGAGACCCTGGACCAGCACCCAGAAGCTACTTGAGTTTGGACCATAGGTCATCTTTGTTCTTAACCCTGCATACCTAAGGCCCTCTGAATACTGGACAGATGTAGCTTCTCTGTCAGGCTGAGGGCTCTCACTTCAGTGAATCTAGACTGTCCCAGGCCTCACAACCGTGGCTCTCCTCCTACCACCACCAACCCATCACTTCATAGTGGCACAGCTTCCCAGAGTACTGACCCACTGCTCAAGTATCCTGATCCAGCCCTGCCTAGCCCAGGTGAAGCCCCTGCCAGCCCCAGTGACATAGTGGCCAGTGTGACCTGGAAGGTGGATCTACGCATCAAGCTCCGACATTGCTTTAGGCCAGGCAGCCTGAAGATCTGGCCTTAGGATGATTTTTCTGTCCCAACTGGAGGAAAAATTGCCTCCTTCTACAAGGATGAACAAAGTCTTTTAGTCCCAAAAAATTTGGTCTCCCTTCTCCCTAAGAAAGGAATGGTATAGGAACACACTACCACCATGTTTGGCTAATTGGAGATGCACACCACTCTTTGGGAAGATTTAGTAGCCATTTGCAAGAGGCCTTCATGTCTTTTTGTCATGTCAGAATTTATAGAATAACAATAAATTCAGGAGCTACATTAAGTCTGTCAGCTTTACCAGGTCAAGTACTCAAACTTTAGCTGGTAGCTAATGAGCCAGGAAATCACAGTTTTAAAAAAAAAACTTATTTATTAACATCCATAGCACTCAAGTCACATAGTACACTTCACAAATAATGTATAGATTACAGAATGGTTAAGAAAGAGCTAAGAGTCACTGCAGAATTTGAAGAGAAAGAACTGAAAGCCATGGGGAGGGTCTACAGAGTTGCAGGAAGTCACCACAGGTGGTGTGATCATGATTACAGACCATACAGAGTTTCTCCAAAGAGCTCAGGGCTTGTCAAGAGCACAAAATTGATAAAAACCTGAGGCAGGAGAACTGCAAGTTCAACAGAAGCCTGGGAAATTTAGTGACTTAGCAAGATGCTGTCTAAAATAAAAATTTATAAAGGGAGGGAGATGTAACTCAGTGCAAAGGTCCTGGGTTTAATCCCACAACCACAAAAAACAAAGCCTGAGTCTAGACAACAGCTTGAGTGGACGAAGCCAAGCAGGAAGATGGGGCTGAGCTGACCCAGAGGACAAGAGCCAGAACTGGTGGTCTGTGTGTTCTGATGAGTGTGGCAGATGCATCCCAGTGTTGGGTATCCCTTCTTTGATATGATCCAGGTGAGGGGATTGTATCATTTGTTTAAAAAAAAAAAAAAAAAAAAAAAAATATATATATATATATATATATATATATATATATATATATATCTTAGATACCTCCTGTGTTCACATGTCCCTGATTTAATTTGGTATCTTTACAGCTGACACTGTTTATTAGCAAGATTAATTTATTAGTTTATTGCTTATTATTGTATTATGTAGCTAGAACTTGTTTTTGTCTATTAAGTTTGATACGTCCAACATCTGGTGTTTAGCTGTTTGCACAATTTACCAAGTATGTTAGTGGCTTTCTCATTGCTGGGTCACAATACCAGCTGCTCACAGTTTAAAGAGACCTGTATTTTGGCTCGCAGTTTCAGTCCATGGTCAGCTGGTTCCAAGGCAGAAACAGCATGGTGGAAGAGTGTAGCTAGAAGAAAGCTGTTTGCCTCATGGTAGCCAGGAAGGAGAGTGAAAAAGGAGGAACCAGGGACAAGAGTACACCTCTCCCAAGCAGGTCCCACTTTCTAACACCAAGTCAGTTATCTGCGGAGTAGAGCACCCCATGATCCAGTCATCTTCTAAACACATAAGGCTTTTGGTGGATACCCCAGATCTAAACCATAATGCCAGTCATCCTGCCCCAGCATTTTTACTCAAAATGGGGCGAGGCGATATTTTACCAAGTGGAATCACTCTGAGTAAAGCACAGCCCAAAAGCTACTATTCCTACTGTTCCACACTCAGGGAGTCATAACTCAGCAAGGCACATTCTGCTCTGCACAGCTACTCTCAACACTCTTTTCAATCTTTTAAGAGAAAACTTTTAATACATCTTTACATTCTAGGTTTAAAGAAGTCGCTGACATATGATGGAGAGTTATAAAGTCACATGTCTCACAAATACTCATTTGTTTATAAAGAAAATCACAGACAGGAAATGTCTTCCGGATGTGAATTGCTGAAATCGAGTTTTTCTATCATCTCTAGAAGCAACACCAGTAATAACACTGGTCTGTATTTGCTCAGTGGATCAGAGGATATGGAACAGAAGACAGTGAGAAGGGAGAGGAAAAGACCCAGTACCAAACTGCTCACATACAGAAGTCTTTTTCCTATTATAATCTTTGTTTTATGTGTGCATAGTAGTTCCCATTTATTAATATATAGTTGACAATTCCAATACTTTTTAAAATTTCTAGTCTTCCTAGATGCTCTCAAGTGCTTGATATATGCTAAAAAGTAGAAGTAGTAAATTAACACAGTTTATAAATTTCTTTTCATTGAAACTCGTATGAAATGTTATTTTTTGAGGAGAATATCCAGATCCCTTTCTGAGTAGCGCACATCTTTTGGTGGAGACTAGTTCTTGTGAAGAGAACAAAATGCAGAGTGCTGTGTTGCTTTATAACTCATTTAAATTGAGTATTAATGAAGTGCTGTAATTCGTCATAACTCTGCCAATACTTCTTTCTAGAGGCCTGTTGCCATGTTTGTCTTCGTGAAATTTTGTCACCAGGAAAGGTCATTACAACTTTTTCTAACAGTATAAGTTGATGTAGTGTATTCTTAGTTATTACAAATATTCATGTAGTTTTAGTGTTTTGCAATGGTGAATACTCATGGTGTGGGGGAAAACACGACATGTGATAATGCTGTGCACGCATACACCCAGGACCGCTAACATTTCTATAAATAGAAGACACCCTGTATCCATTTAAAATATCATTCAGTATGCCAGAAATTGAATCCCACAGTTTTTCAAATTTTAATAGCCTTGTGTTTGTGAACTAATGAACTAGATTTTAGTATTGGCTTATTTCATTTCTGATATCTGAGCTCAAATAGTAAAATGTTAGAGTCTAGGGCAGTCAGTCTCCCAGATGGCCTGAATGACCCTGTTGCTGTTATTTACACTCTCTTATTGTCCCTTCTGCAGATACCAGAATTGGTCTTCATGACCACTAAAATGTGTGGAAGTAACAGCATCTCTTTTCTGAGACTAGATGATTCTAGACATTGATGTTTCCACGTGATTGCTTTTGGGCAATCACTTTGAAGGAAGCCAGCTCCCATGTCAAACAGTCCCATGGAAGGGGTTTCATGCTGAGGAACTCTTACCATTGGCCATATGAGGGCGCTATCTTGAAAACAGATCATACAGTCTCAGTCACGCAGTCAGATGACTGCTGCCCTTGCTGGCCACTTGTTAGCAACTACAAGGAAAACTGAACCAAGACCAACCATCTCAGACACTGTAGATTGCTGAATTCCTAAATTTGTTGTTTAGAAGTAACAACTAGATCTGGGCATTGAAGTGGGTTCATAAACAATATGGGAATCCAAGCAGAAAAATTGATAAATTTAGAATTTAATTAGCTGAGCTCAGTGACTACTAGTGTGGGTCCATTTCAGAGTCTTGCCTAGTGGCCCTGAACTGGAAAATTACAAAGCTTTTAAACAGAGAACCACAAAAAGACATCCTGCCGGGAACAATTTAGCTAGAATCTTACATTAATTTTGGTTTGACACCTGTATCCTGTTTCTTTTGTTGAGCAGGTTAATTTTTCTCTTGTGGGTGCAGCTCATTCTGCTTTTCTCATGGGACTTATCACTGAGTAATTTTCCATTTTACTGGGTCAAATACAGGACACTAATTAAATGCAGGGCTCAAGATGGCATCAGTTATTGTAAGCTACAACAGGCATAGTGGCACATACCTATAATCCCAGCACTTAGGAGGCTGAGATAGGAGAGTCCCAGCACTTAGGAGGCTGAGATAGGAGAGTCCCAGCACTTAGGAGGCTGAGATAGGAGAGTTCGAGGCCAGTCTGGCCTACATAGTGAGTTCAAGGCCAGCCTGAACTACATAGCAAGATTTTGTCTGACAACAAACAAACACAACAAAAACCAACCAAACAAACAAAAAAGAAATAACAAGAAATAAGATGCATCTTCTATATTTATGTTCTAAAATTTCTCCCAAACCTACAGGGGGGTTCACTTATTTACTCAATGACTGTTTGCTGAGTGTCTCTTAAAAAGTAAAGTTGTCAGAAATCTAAGAATAATGAATAATAAGTAAAGTTCATGCTTTCACAGAGGTCATATTATAATAGAGTGTATTTATAATAGAGTGTTATCCAGAGTTGTCTGCATATTTGTCTTATCTACCTGAGATTGCAAAATTTTTAAGGAAAAGAACACTTCCTTTCATATCTTTACAGAACAAAACATTGTGAATCTAGCCATTTTACAATGGATGAATATTTAAATTTTAAAATTTATTTCAGTTTAAGACATGTTGCCAGGAATCTCCCTCAAAATACTTCCGTTCCTTCAAATACACTTATCCTCGCATTCTTGTCACTTTCTGAAACAGGTCTGGATGTTCTCTCCCATAAGTGTCTCTATGAGATGTGATCAAAAATACGATAAAGGCTGTTGCTAAGTGACATCCCACTGAAAGGAAGGCCAGTAAGATACAGTGCGTCTCCATCTACCTTATTCACTGGATCTAGTTCTGGTTCCTCCCCAAAGTTAAATGACTGTGACATGCAAACCTTTCGAACAGATTGAAGCAGCCAAGACACTCAGGAAAGAGCACTTCCAGAACTGCTTCAGAGTGATAAAGACTGATGGGATAAGTGTGTTGCCTCCTCAGAAGATGTCAGGATTATTGATGAAGAATCACTGCATATGCATGCACTTGTACCCCAGGCACAATGAAACAGTGATGGAATCCTCAGACAGAAGTCTCCCCAGGCAAAGCTCCTGTTGCTGTTTACCTTGTGTCACCTTCCCCTTCCAGCATGTGGAGCCCAACCGCCTATGGTAAGATTGGGACCCTTGAATACATAACCTCTTACGCTTTTAGCTGTGTTGCCCGTCTCATCTTTCACAACAAGATACATAGTCCAACTTTCCTATAGAAGTTCAGCTTCCCTGACCTTGTCAGCTGCTCAGTTAGTCTCTGGTAAGGACAGATCTCATAGATGAATGACACTGAAATGTGCTTAAGATTTGCTGAACAAATAACTGAATAGTAATTTGAAACTGTTCTTTCTAGACTTTCTTCTCTGAGCCACTTCACTTTCTACCACACAGCTCTGGATGACTTGGAAAAACAAAGTTTGCATTTGTTTCTGTTAGTGCAAGTTCTTGGAGGTTTTGACCACATGTTCTGTGTGATGCCCTCATCATGGTCAAGATTCAGCTGGTGACTGTTTCACTTCCAGTCCTTCACCCACATCCTGCATATGCTATTTACTCTCCTAAGCAGCATCCTAAGACACTGAAGACACTAGCAGATGCTCCGAGTGTAGCTTCACCTAACCATGCCAGAGTCTCAGCTTCAAATTGCAAATAAAAGAAATATGCACACTGTTGGTAGGTGGGAGTCAGACCCAGAGTGGGTAAGGAGAAGGAGCCAGGGAAGGAAGACTTTGGGCCCAATTTAAGGAAACACAGGGCTTCACAACATATGCAACCCAAAGTTAGAAAAATTGGGGGGGGGGGCTGACGATGCCAAATAATAAAAATCCTTTATCAGGAACACTAGGAACCTTTTCAGAGAGAAGCATAAAGAATTTCGTGAAGCGCATATTCAAAGCCTGTTTCCTAGGCAGCTGATGCCACCCACCTTCCCTTGAACAAACAGAGCCAAATTCAGTTTTCAAAAGTGCCATTTGCTTTGGCTTTCAAAACAATCCTGAGCGTTGGCTGGTTGCTTTTGCTTCCTGAAAGAAGCCTGTTAGAGAAAGGCATAGTGCTGTTCTCTAGCTCACCATGAGAAATACTTCACACCATGCCAGTCCTGCCTCCCAGCTATCCCCTGAGATACCCTTGAACCTAGCAGTCACTTCTAACTGCAGAGGTAAAACATGGCCACTGATCTTGCCCACAGTTCTTTCACATTCTTAGGAAAGAATAGATCAAACTACTGCCAGCTTCTGGTTGAAATGTGGAACAAGGAGACAGATCTTGGTGAGAAATGAGAGCTTGGTTAAATAAATGATGATATATCTATATGATGAAATATAATGTAGTCATTATAAAAATGTTTTATGAAAGTACTTAAACCATGTGGAGAAAAGTCCAGAATACAGCAGTATATAACACAAAGGAAGCAGGATTCAAAATAGAATTATCTCAGTAAAGTAAAAGTGTGTCTATGTAAAAGGAAAAAACATGTTAATTGTTACCATATCTAGAGATAGGATTATTCATAATTCTTCATGTCTTCTTTTTCTTTTCTTTTAAACTTTTCTTATGAACAATTTTAAGTTCCAATAATAAAGGTTTTATCTAGATAACAGAAAAATAATAAAGGAATGTAATGTAAAACTTGGGCAAGAGTGACACCAGTTTACAACCACAGTAAGTTGCCTAATGCCAAATTCTTCCATCCCCCATTTCTTTCCACCTACAGCACCTACATTGTCAGTCTTAAAGGGCTGACAATTCATGACATTCTATCCTTGGGTTCTGGTAGCTCTTTCAATGCATGTCCTGTTTTCCCCAGGTCTCTGTCTCATTTTTCTCTTGCACAAACACCTGCACTGTCCGTGACTAAGCACAGAGCAACACACACAGCAAGCGCAAGGCTGGATGGTTAGTTCCTGGGGACAGAGTCACATGAGGGAGGAGGGAATATGAAGAGGTGCTTGGCAAGCGGGCAGTAAGATGGCCCAAGATGGAAATGGTTAGACGAGCCACACATTTCACTCTGGGGAATGTGGAGAGACAAGCTCTTCTAAATGATGTTTAATTGAAAAGAAATTATTCCCTCCCCATACACACACCCATGCGCACACACACACACACACACACACACACATTCAGATCAGGAGCACCTGCATGTGCAACAAAAACACTTTAGATGAAGGAAAGTAAACACACCTTATCCACTGTATGACACCATCCCTTCCATTCCAGACCCCAGATCAGGTTAAAGACCTCACCAAGCAGGCAGAGCGAAGCGCCTACATGCTCACTGCTACACAGCCTTCACCAAGAAAGGGGTGTTAACCCAATGCTGCCGCACAGTCAGGGTCCAGAGGACCCACCGTTTATTTTAATGTGTTGCTAAACACTCCTGGTGTCCGTGGCTTTCCAGGAAGCCTGAGAAAGCACACCCATCAGGGGGCACGCCACCAACCCCAGTGCTTCCCTGAAGGATGACATGCCTCATAGGGTGGGGGTTCTGAGAAAGGTTTGGAGTAAACTGTAACAAAACCAGCTATCCATCCACCAGTCGATGTGTTTTTGGTTTGGGCTCATTTTACCTTGACTTTGAGTGTGTGGTGTTTTATAAACACTTGCTTTTCAGCTTTCTGTTTTTGATGGTACAGGTGTGCTCCATTTGCCCGGCCCCATCTCTTCCTAGTCTTTCTGCTAGTATTTCCTGTAGTGTAAATTTGGGTTTATAACTTCTGCTGAGAATGAAGCCAGGGGAATGGCAATTCTCATATTAAGAAGAACAAAGATATTAATCATACTGGTAAATATCCATCAGTAAGTGCTTACCCTCTGCCAGATTCTCTCCTAGAGGATTTATTTATTTATTTATTTATTGGTGCCGGGGATTGAACTCACGACCTTGTGTTTGCCAAGCAGGGACTTACACCACTGAGCTAAACCCCCAGCCCTCTCCTAGGGGATTTAAACACAGGTATCAGCTGACTAACAAAGCAGGCTTGGCTTATGGTACTAGGACTCCTTCCAGGTCACCTTTGGCCCTTCCTACTGGCTCTGTACGTTTCTTCTCACTGCATGCTCCACCATCCAAATCAGCACTTAAAGAGCTTTCCTGAGAACTGATTTAAGGATGTGGTAGCCTAGTAATTTCCATTACCTCAACCCTTTCCAATAATGACTAGTTGGTTACAGAATTACTTATACCCAAAACCACCCACAGGATTGGGTGAAATTTCATTGAAAATTCACCTCTATTTGGCTTCTTCCCTTTCCCTGTCACGCTGAATTGTTCTCGTCTTACCTGCAAGGAGCTCTAAGCCCGGGTGAACTTGCCCCAGTGCACGAAGTGGTTGCTTGCAGAACCCAGACCTGTGTGACCTTCAGAGAGCTTCTTAATCATGTGTCAAAACAGAAAGGAAAGAAAGAAGTTGTAAAGAAAAAGAGGCCAGAGCCTTCATTTTGACACGTAACACACATCATTACTGCAGTCTGGTGGCTTAGCCAGTTTCTCTTTCCTCTTCTTCCTTCCATCAAAGGGCTCCAGCAAATTCTGGTCACAGAAAAGGATTAAGTTGAAGAAAAAAACATTTAGAGATTAGAGTACATGGCAATAGATGCTCACTATGGTAGGCTCTCTGATGTACCCAGCCAAAGATTTGATCTGCCATGTCACCATAATGTCAATACAAAAAGTACAATGACCACACATCTTAGCTAGCTGTTTTTATATTGTTGTGATATATTAAAATTTAATTACATAAAAGCTGGGTCATATATTCACATATTCAACAAAAATGGACTAAGACCTCTTGTACGCAAAGCCCGGTGGCCAATGAGAGTATATTATTATGAACAAGGAGAGCTTTTGCAGCATTGAGAGATTGTTCATGGAGGCAACAGTGAAGCAGGCCACAGTTCTCCTTAGGCTGTGTGTCAGATGCATCTTCTGAGCTCCATCAGACTCTAGCTTTAATATCAATGTCCTAGAAAAGCATTTCCCTGCGTTAATTGCTTGTTTTCTGTTTGTACCCGTACTGTTAGTTCTCTAATACTCACGAGTATGAGTTAAATGTGTAGTCAAAGTCTTCAGAGGCGGATTGCATCATTGGGTCACTGAAAAAAAAATCACAGCAAAACTGAAAGAGAGAGAGAGAGAGAGAGAGAGAGAGAGCTGGCTTCTCCTGTATACAATTTCCTGCAGGTGTCTTGAATGATTTTTTTCCTAAGAATAATATCACATCTTGAATCCTTTATAGTTACCTTTTCACTAGTGTTTTAAGCAAAAATACAATCAAAGCTAATAATAAAATATTTAAAGTACATTACTATTTGTCAAGGTATTTTACTAAACACATAATCTTAGTTAAACTATATTAATAAATAACCATAATTTTTAAAATGTACTGTATGTAGTAAAAACATTATTATTATTTTGATGTTACAGATAAGAAAATTTAGCGTCACAGTTGTTCCCTCTATGGAAAGCCAGTTGGATCATTTTATTTGAATAGATATTTTCATTTATTTCCACTTCTCTTTCCTTCATATGTATTCCAGAGGGTATTTTCTCTTCATGATGTCTCTTTTAGTTTTCCTCAATTAAAAGAAACACTTTTTAAAGTCTATTTTTTAATTTTTATCCTCTTACTGCATGAGATTATCTTGAAATTTGGTTATAAAGATCATAACATTTAAATACTTTCCACCCTGCTGTTAACAGTTCCGAAATGTGAGCTTTGTAAGTTATAGAGGCAGAAAGTGCGTGCATCTGGTTTCATGAACTTCAGGGCAGTGCAGGGCACAGAGTAGGCATGGCCTTGTGGGGACCGAAGTCCACAGTGGAGTGAAAAAAGATAAGCAGACAAGGAATTAGTGAAGATGGCTGGTGCAGAAGAGCAGAGAAACTAAATAATATGAGCTAATTAGGCTTGGTTAAGATGAAGGTTAAAGTGACTAATATTTGAAAAAGAAATTCTATACTTTAATCTCACTACTATATAGTCTTTCCTTTTGTTAATAGCCTTCTGATAGATAAATTATCTCCAGTGTTATGATAGAGAAGCCCTAGTTGGGGTACTGATCTCTACATCTACCTCTGACTAACCTCCTCTGTAGGATGATAATGCTGTAGATAAAGGAAACTAGGGATTAAAATGCTAATGGCACTAATATATGTAAGGGTCATCTGCAGAGGTTCAATCCAAGCAAGTCTCAGTAACAAGCAACAAAATTGATTGTTGATGATGTTTAAAGAAACTCAATAATGAAATATGGACTTTCTTCCTGTTTTTTTGTGTAGTAATCTACTGAAATACTATGAAAATCATAGGCTTTATCTGCCAAAAAATAACAATAATAGCATACTTATTTTCAATTTCTTCTGGCCCTCAACTCCCTGATGGACCTATGTAGTCCAGATCTATGGCCCCAGATTTAAAATTTTTGTCCAGATAATTTCTAAGGCCTCTATTTGTCTCTGAGTTGTTATAGTTGTGTTCAGATTCTAATACTCATCATTATGAAGCTTAGCTATATAAATTGATTTAAGCTTTCTAACATCTCTGAGCTTCTGATATTTCCTTCTAATTGTGCCACAACCACAAAGCCTAAATTCTATTGACAGCATCAACTTGAGCAGACTTTTGATCTACAAAACACTTCAAGTGTGACTACTAATCCTGATATGTCAACTTCCTTAGATTCAAAAACACTTATCCAATTAGCAGATCACATACTTGGGTCTGTCTGAGTGAATCATGGAAACATGACTTTGGGTAATAGGTCTGGTCTCCGGTCCTTTCTACTGTGGTGCTGTCCCTCTGCTCTGCTCCCCAGCCACCATAAATTAAGCAGCTTTGCTCCCCCTGCCCTTCCTGCATGATCTTCTTTGATGCCAGCCCATAGTCTGAATCCCTCCAAACTGTGAGCCAAATAAAACCATCATCGATTGAGTTGCTGGGGTCAGATGTTGTTTCCAGCAGTGAGAAAGACAACTAGTGCACTGGGACACTAGATGTGCGTTGTTTTAAATCAGTAAGCTTATGCAAATTTTTATGCCAGCAATAGAAAACTAACATCACTTCTTTCTCCTACTCTCATGATAACCTAATTTTAGGCAGCAACACTCAGGAGGGAGAAAGTGTTTTGAGAAGGTGTTCCTTTTTTCTATAATTCCTGAAATTATGCCCTAGGAAAAGCTACAAGTCTAGCTGGCCTTCCATAGGTAATTGCTGTCAGGGAGCTGAGTGGGGGCTGGTGGCTGGTATGTTATTCACAGAAACTCCAGTGAATGTTCTGCCTTACTAGATCACCCTATTTACTTCAATTCCTGACAGCACCATCACTACTGAGAGCAGTATGATTTCATAAATTGTTCCTTAGAAGGTGAACACCAGTCTTGTAAAGACCGCCTTCCCTGACTGTGGATTAATCTGTAATCCCCATCAATTTCCACATGAAACCTGGTGCTTGGGCTTAGACTTTGAGGGGGTTTTTCATGGGGAAGCAGATATCTGGTGCTGTGTCTGCTCTAGATGGCTCTGATGTATCTCAGAAGCCAAGGCATGAAGGAGTGAACATCAAGTGAGATCATCTCCAGAGAGTCTATGCCAAGCCAAAGGGCTTACCGGAAAACAGGAGCACAAGACCATTACTTTTCAGTTGGCGCAAGTGATGAACCAACTCTCTATACTGGGATTCTGAAGCAACATGGAAAAGAGAGGCTTGACTCCTTCCAGCTTCCGTAGTCATATCTGAAGGGCATTGAACCAAACACAGGACAGCATTTCCACTATGTGTGTTTCAGATTTTCCTGATAGCAGGTGGAGAGCATTTCTGTCTCATCCTTAGGCAATTGGCCTAGCTCCTCAGGATGGCTGAATGCGCACTGCTGTCTTTGATCTCTGGTTGTTCAGTGTGTCCTTGTGCTCAACATTTCCAGGATTTACCACAGTTCTCACAATCTCTCTTCCTTCCATCACAGTCAAAACATTCAATCATCTAAGCAAAGGTGTCCAACCTTCTGACTGTCCGGAGTCACAATGAGTGAAGAGGAATTGTCTTGCGTTACATATAAAATACACAATATAGTTAATGTGTTTGTGTGTGTGTGTGTGTGTATGTTATATTGGTCTGAAAATATTATGTATAACAGACATATAAAGAATGCCATGAAAAAATCTTTTTTGCTATTTTATTAAGTTTATATCTTAATTTATTAAATTATTTTACAAAATAAAACAAGCTGAAGTTTAATAATTAAATAAGAAAATTTGTGTTTGCTTAACCTGTTCACAATGGGGTTGTAAGATGGCTCTGGTTTGAATTCAATCATCTGACGTTATACAGCTAACCTGTGTATGCTGTTTTGTTTATACAAGATGCTAAAACAAAAACACCCAGTGTTATTTCATAGCTAGATTATTATTAAGCTGAGTAGTAACATTTTCTTTTATTATTGCCTTGTTGCTCCTTGATGGTTCTTTTCATTTTTGTTTGGGGTTTTCATTTGTAAGTAAGATATAACTTTTGAATTCATATATGTACATTTTAATTTGTTATCTTTCCAACTTTAAGAGTCTTTCAATTTTGCAACATTTGCAACAAACAAGGAAAATTAATGAATCATCAGCTGAATCTGTAATTATACCTCATCAGAGGAAAAAATGATAAGCTATGTATTAGTTGTCAGATGAAGATTTGTTAGGGTAAGATGAATGTTATCTTGCAACCAGTACATTCAGTAAATATAGTGTGGATTTGGATATGAATGCAGAAGATCAAGAGAAAGAATGGCAGGCAATAATAGAAAGAAACATGATAGAATATGAGCACATGGAACTGGGAAACATGGAACTTCTAATAAGCAATATTAGTTGCAATATTTCTGCATCATATGTTATTCATATCCAAAAAATATGCTCCAAATAAAGTTGAAGATATCCCGTAAGTGTGGCTTAGTGCAAAATGAAGAAAACATTAGAAAACATGGTAATCTGTTACGATTAGTGAGATGAAAAGTTTTTATATTATTAGTTATGGAGATCGTTCTATTACCAAATATTAGATTTTATTGATCTGAAAATAATATGTACACCAACAGATATATAAAGAATGCCAACAAACACAATATTTTTTGGCTGTTTTGAACTGTTTATATATATCTGGCAATACCACACCCAGAACCAAGAATGCCTTGAATAAATTTAGAAAAATCAAGGAAGAAATTATTAGTACATTCGAGAATGCCAGCAGGCATGGTGGTGCACATCTGTAATGCCAGCATGTGGGAGGCTGAGGTAAAAGGATCACCGTAAGCTCAAGGCAAGGTTGAACTACACAGCAAGACTGTCTCAAAAAAATAAAATTCAGTAAAACCTGAAAAAATGTAGTTATAGAAGAAACTTTTATGTCAAAGACATCTGCATTTTCACTACATATTTAAGGAAAATGATACAAAATTAAATATATATATATATATATATATATATATATATATATATATATATATATATTGGTACCAGGGATCGAACTCATGACCTCGCGCTTGCCAGGCAGGCGCTTAAGCCACTGAGCTAAATCCCTGGCAAAATGTACATATATTTAACCTAATGGTTACATCTATGATGCATATGTCTATGTTGGAAAAAATGTAAACTCTTCAGTGCCTTGACATTCTTAAGACATTGCTTTCAAACAAATGAAAAGCTTATTATTTGAACACAGCACATTATATGTAAATGTTATTATTCAGGTATACCCCTAGCGCAAGTACTTTTACAAAAAGAAATGCATTTTTGCAGCACAGTACGGGCAAAATAAAAACTTTTATCAGTCCAAGTCATAAACTCTTAACCCATGAAGAAATGTCACAGGCAAAAGTTACTCAAAAAAGCATTTACTTTTTAGAAACCCATTTAGGATAAGCAAGCACTGTAAAGAATGTCATCAAAAATTATTTGAAAAAAATGGGTGCTGCCATCATTACAAAAGAAACCAAACCTGTTATGACATTTTGATTACTCCGCACAAATCAGTTGTTTTATGTATAAAATGTTTTTAAAGAAATTCACAAATACAAAC
Source organism: Dolichotis patagonum (assembly GCA_004027295.1). Taxonomy (NCBI): domain Eukaryota; kingdom Metazoa; phylum Chordata; class Mammalia; order Rodentia; family Caviidae; genus Dolichotis; species Dolichotis patagonum. The sequence continues at coordinate 35,793 of PVJX010002392.1, forward strand.
AAATTTCATTTAATCTAATGAAATAAATAAATTTGTTGATTATTTTAATAATTTTAATGGGTATGAATAGTATTAATATGTATATTTGAACAGTGATTAGTCAAATTCAAGCAACTAACTAGATTCAATCCATTTATAGGCTTTTTATTAATTTTATTAGTAAAAAGACTAATAAAAGTGATTAGATCCATTTTCACCACTGGTGATACAAGGTGTTTGATGAGACAGTCATGTAGTGGTTCAAGTCAGAGGAAATGTGTAACAGTGAACATGTGTCTTCTCAGGCATATGCACATGTAGGGAAGCTGCAATCCTATTGGGTATAGTCATAACATTTACTCACCAAGTCACACAAGTGCATGCTGCATCTGATATACTGTGGTTTTGATTGGAATATCTGTAATGGGCACAGGAGACACTACACACTATGCGATGCCTTCTCCTACACAGCATTCTTTTTTTCTCATTTTTTTATTTTAAAGAATACAACCAAACAAAACAAAACAGAACAAAGCAAATCAGAAGAGAACAATGCAAGCAACACAGGACTTCAAAACAAGACAACAGGAAATCAATGATAGCTACCCTAATGTCTTTGTTTTTTTTCAAAATAGTTGTCCATACCTTCACACACAATAAAATTAAACAAAACAAAATAGAATAAAGCCAATCAAAACAAAAGAATGAAAGCATTGTAGGACTTCAAAACAAGATAATAGGAAACCAATAATGGTTACCACACTACATCTCATTATCTTCAAATTAGCTGCCCATACCATCAGACACAGTAAAATCTAACAAAACAAGGTAGAACAAAACCAAACCTAGCAAAATTATTAAAATGATACAAGAGTTCAAGACAAGACAATAAGAAATTAACAGTGATGACTATCTTCCCCTCCTAGGTGTTTCCTTCCTTATCACTTTCATAATATCTATTGTGCTCTTTGGATCCCACTACTCCTGTTTTTATGCTAGTGAGAAAATTCAGTGTTCACTTGTATGAGTCCAAACCATTTCACTGATGAGCATGATCTCCAGTTATATTCATTTACCTACAAGAGCCTCGAGATTATCCTACGTTATAGCTGGGTAGCTTCCCATTATATGAAAAGACTGTATCTTTCTTATCCATTCTGTAGTTGATGGGCAAGTTACCCTTTCTTTTTTCTCATCTCCCATTGCATGGAACAACTGTTTTCTCTCCTTTGATTTTCAGTCTATGAATTTCCCTTTGAGTTAATGTATTTCTTGTGTACAGCATAATGATGGATCTTGTTTCTTGATCCACTCCCCCATGTTTCCTTTTATTGCTGAATTGAGGCCATCTACATTAATGGTTACAGCCAACATACATTGGTTCATTTCTGCCACGCTGTCCTCCTGCTGTTGACCCTCCACTTTTCACGTCCATTCAGTTGCCTGTCCCATTTGGTGATCTTCTGCTGCTTTTCCTGGAACCATGGTTGTCTTTATCTCTCTCTAGAATATCTTTCAACATGCTCTGTACAGTTGGTTTGGTGGTCATGAATTCCTTCAGTTGTTCTTTACCATGGAAGTATCTTACTTTTCCATCAATTTTGAAAGATAGTTTTGCAGAGTAGATCAATCTGGGTTGGAAGTTGCTGTCTTTCAGGATTTGAAACACTTCGCTCCAAACACTTCTTGACTTGATTGTTTATGTTGACAAATCTGCCATGATGCTGATTAGTTTTCCTTTTAGGTTATCTTTTCTTTTCTCTAACAGCTTTTAATATTCTGTTCTTGTGCTGCATTTCTGGGATCTTGATTATTATATTCTGGGTGTAGATTTACTTTGGTTATGGCTAGTTGGTGTTCTATATGCCTTGCTTATTTGTATGCAAGATCCTTTCCCCATGTTTGGGAAGTTTCCTGCTATTACTTGTGTAAACAGAATTTTATGTCATTTGTGTTGACCCCTGATTTTTTCATTGATACTTGTTACTCTTAAATTATTTTTCTTTGCATCATCTTACTGCTGTTGAATTGTTATTTTCTGGTTCCTTGTTATTTTTTAATTTTTTTTATTATTTTGAAGGTAGTAAAACACAACAGAACAAGATGGAACAAAGCCTATTGAGACAGTGTAGTGAGACAGAATTCACATCAGGTTACCGGGGTAACAATAATAGGTACTAGTATATCTTGTTATCTTCACAACAGTTGTTCTTTCAATCAGGTATAGCAAAATCAAAGGAAATAGAGGACTTTACAGAATTTATCAAAACAGAATATTGAATAGAGCAATATCATTAATCAAAACAAAGCAAAACAGTGATAAAAAATATTTGCCTTCAAAGAGATGGTAGAAGGAAATCCTCCTTATTTGCTATATTGCATATGGTCAACCTTCCAGGAGATGCTCAGATCTCTGGCTCCCACTTGCTAACGGGGGTGGGGGGGTAGGGGGTGGGAGTTGGGGTGGGATGTTTGATTTTCAACCCACGTGCCGGTAGGCTCACAGCAGCCCACCAGGACAGTGAGTGAGCAGGTTGCTTTCTTTGCCAGTGCCCCAAGTTCCAACATGGCGCGGATCTCAGGAAATGCTGCTGGCTCTCGCCCTGAGGCTGCTGCAGCTTGCCAGGCTACAGCCGCTTATCAGGGCAGTGAATGAGTGGGTTGGGTTCCTTGTTATTTTTAAGAGATCTTTCCTTTCACAGTCACTAACTGTAATCCTGTCTTCAAGGTCTGAAAGTCTATCTTCAATCTCATTCAAGTGATTTCACCAGCTTTTGATCAACTCTTTAATTTCCTGGATACGTCTTTGAATCTGCTTCATGCATTGTAATTCCTTTCTATATTGTTCATTCAAGGTTTCCATCACTTTCCTATGCTCCTCTTTTTTATCTAGGTCTCCTTCACATATGCTCAGCAATTCTTTCACTGTGCTTATGATTTCTTCTTTTATCTGAGACATTATTTCTGATCTGATTACTCTTACAGTCTCATGAAGTTGTTTCTTTACTTCAGTTGCTATTCTCTAGGAGATTTCAGGTGTGTGAATTTCAGTTTCTTCCATGACTGTATCTCCCAGACTTGTTCTGTATGGACTGGAGGCCTGATATTGCCTTTGCTCCTTCTTCTTCTTGATATTCTCCTGAGCTCCTCCCAAAAAGCCAATTGTGGGGTCCCAGGCACTTCCTACATTGACTGCCCCTCGTCAGTGTAGGGGAATAGGACAGCCACTGGGTTTTTCTAACCTCAGGTTTCCAGAGAGGTAGCAAGACATGGGGTGGACTTCTCCAGACCTGTGCAGCCACACTGGAGCTTTCCTGATGTCCAGGGGTGCATGGTGGTAGAGCTGCTTCTTCTCTCAGTCTGAGGGACTACGCCGTGACTCCCCTGATGGTGGCAGGTATACAGAGTTGTGTTTGTCTGATTCTCCCAGTGGGTGCTGGTTGCCCAAAGGATGCAAAATTCTCCAGTGGTGGCCCGCATGTGAGTGGGGCTTATCTGGCTACATCTCCCTGCTTGTGCTGGTTGCCCTCAGGAAGCAAGCCTTCCAGTGGGGGAGGCAGGCACACAGGGGATGATCTGGCTGGGTCCCCCTTGCCCATGCTGGTTGTCTGCAGGAAGCAAACCTTCTGATGACCTATACAGCATTCTGTTATGCACATCATGTGCTCAAACATGGAACAATTAATTCATGAAAAATATTATTAAAAATCATGATAGGTCCAGTTTTCCCTGACCTCAGGACTGAGGAACTCTCACTTGGCATATGTTCTGCAGATGACAGGTTTTAATGAGTTCAAGTTGAACCAGCCACCCAAGGATGGCATCTCCTCTGTGAAGTTCAGCCCCAACACCTCTCAATTGCTCCTGGTCTTCTCTTGGGACATGTTGGTGCGCCTTGACAATGTGCCAGCCAACTCCATAAAGCTCAAGTACAAGCCCACAGTGCAGTCTATAATCCCATACAAGCATGGAGTGGGGTATTAGATCATTAGTTAAAAATGCATGGTTTTGGTCTAGGGATTTGGCTCAGGGGTGTAAGTGCCTGCCTAGAAAGCACAAGGTCATGAGTTCAATCCCTGGTACCAAAAAATATAAAATAAAATAAAATAAAATAAATAAAATAAAATAAAATAAAATAAAATAAAATAAAATGCATGATTTGAATACTGATCAAGAGAACCTTGTTGGAACCCATGATGCTCCTAATAGATGTGTTGAATACTGTCCAGAAGTGAATGTGGTGGTTACTGGAATTTGGGATCAGACAGTTAAACTGTGGGATCCCAGAACTCCTTGTAATGCCAGGAACTTCTCTTAGCCTGAAAAGGTATACACACACTCAGTGTCTAGAGGTTGGTTGATTGTGGGTACAGCAGGCCACAGAGTGTTAGTGTGCAACTTGCAGAATATGGGCTATGTGCAACAGTGCAGGGAATCCAGCCTTGAAATACCAGACTTGTTGCATATACACATTTCTAAACAAGCAGGGCTATGTATTAAGCTCTATTGAAGGCTGAGTGGTAGTTGAATACTTGGACCCAAGCCCTGAAGTACAGAAGAAAAAGTATGCCTTCAAATGTCACAGACTAAAAGAAAATAATATTGAGCAGATTTAGCCAGTCAATGCTATTTCCTTTCATAATATCGACAACACATTTGTTATAGGTGGTTCTGATGGATTTGTAAATATTTGGGATCCATTTCACAAAAAATGACTGAGCCAGTTTCATCAGTACCCCACCAACATTGCATCACTTGCCTTCAGCACTGATAGGACTATGCTTGCAATAGCATCATCATATATGTATGAAATGGATGGTTTGGAACATTCTGAAGATGGTATCTTCATTCACCAAGTGATGGATGCAGAAACAAAACCCAAGTCCACCTAATCATCTAGGGAAAGTGATTTCTCTATGGAAAGCTTTGTTTGCTTCCTACAAGTACATGCAACCTAAGGGATGTCTTACAGTTATTAGGGGCCTGTTTTTTAGTTGGTGAATTTTTCTGTGTTCTGTCTTATAAGAAATTTGTCTTTGTTTTCTTTAATACCTTGCTTAGGTTGAGAAGTCTTTATATCCTTGTGCAGTAATTGAAGAATTTCCCTACCTCTTCCCAAGCAAACTCAGTTATTGTTTATGAGCAGTTGGGCTCTTTTGTAACATAATCTAAACCTTTTATTTCCCTGCTGCCTAATAAATCAGAAATTCAGAACCCTTAAATGTTGGGTGTTCTTAAGTATTGGTAATTAGTGTAATTTATTCATAAAAGGGCTTTTGTAAAACAAAAATCTTCATCGTGGTTGCATTGAGGATGGACCTTTTACCTTTAAAGTCTACTCTGTCTCATTTAATTCTGTCTGCTCTGATATATGTTGGGGATTCAGTCCTGGATGAAGTGATATGTTGGCATTCAGCCTTTCCCTTGTGCCTTCTAGGTGGACAGCAGGGCTCTAGAGCCAAACTGTACAGTTTCCCTCCGGACAGGCACAGAGTGTGGCAGCCTTGGGGTAACTTTTGGCATGATGCTTTCCTAGTGCTGCCAGTTCCATGGAGCACACTTAGCTCATGCATTTTTATGCTGATGAAATCACTGTCCCCATACAGAAAGCCAACTGACAGCCTGTTCGGGACTTACAGATCAAGTGCTAAATCAGAATGAAGACCTTGGGATGGTAAATAATGTAATAGCCAGGGACTAATTGATAATTTTGGTTCTTTAGTGTAATTATATGCGCTTAAATGTTACAACCACCTTGTTGAGGACATTTTAAATTTAAAAGCATTGTATAACACAAAATACAGTACTGTTAAAAGTGACTAAATTAAAGCTACGTTGTGGACCTCTTTAAAAAATCGTAATAATGTTATAAGTTTACATAGGGATAGGCAAGAACTTTATGATCAGAGACTTAATTGCATAAGAATATATCAAATTAAAAAGCTTATGCACAACATAGAAAACAACCAGCAGAGTGAAGAGACAACATACAGAACGAGAAAAAAAGTTTTTGCTAGCTAGTCCTTGGACAGAGGATTAATATCTAGAATATATAAAGAACTCAAACAAATTAAATCCCCTAATTTGAGCCAATCCAAAAAGGGGCAACTTCAACGAACAGACATGTCTCAAAAGAAGAGGTACAAATGACCCATAAATACATGAAAAAATTTTCAACTTCTTTGACCATTAGAGAAATGCAAATCAAAACAAAACTGAGATTCCATCTTCAGAAAGAATGACTGTCATCAGAAATCAAACAGCAAATGCTGGCGAGGATGCAAGGGGAAAAGTAATCCCTCTAAATTTTTCTTTGGACTCTAAATTAGTACAATCGATATACAAATCAGTATGGAGATTCCTTAAAACACTAAAAATAGAAATTCCATTTGACCCAGCTATTCCCCTTATAGGTATCTTCCCTAAACAGTTTAAGGTATCATATACAGTGATTCAAGTATACTCTTATTAATGACAACACAAATCATAGTGCAATAGCTAAATCTTGGAAGTGACCTAAATGTCCATCAACAGACAAGTGTATAAAAAGTGTAGTATTTATACACAGTGGAGCACTGCTCTCCATAAAGAAAGATACATTTGTGTCATTCGTAAGAAAATAGATGCATCTTATCAGACACACATGCTTCAAAATCTCAGGTTTGTCCTATATGAGAAGCTCAAAGTATAAATAATTTAAAGAGCAAAATGAAAGATCAGTCATTGGAAACGGGAAAATAGATCTTTTGCAAATGGAAAGGGGACGAAGAGATGAATGTAGATGAGGGAGGAGGGGAAAAGATAAAATAAAAATAAATTAAGATGTGTTGTATGCCTATACTAACTCTCTATAATGAATGTAATCATTGCTGCAAACATAAACTAATAAAATTTTTAAAATGTATATGAAGGTGTATCATTGTTATAGACATAGCTATTTGTCTAAAGTCTCTACTTACGGGAGATCATGGGAGAAGAAATATCCTCAGCATAGAGATGAAGGAGAATAGGGGGTAAACTTCAGAATCAGAAATTCTGAATTTAAATCTCTGATCAACTAATCCACAGTAGCCTTTAGTAACTGAAATTTCTCTTTCTTAATTTCTCTTACTGTAAAACAGTGACCAGATCAATTCATTGTAAAAACTCATTAGAAATCTGTTTTCACAGGGGCCCCTACCATTCTCGATCTTTCACTCCTTTCTTTATTTTGCATCTAGGGGCCAAACTTAAACTGCCACAGAAGTGGAGACCTACTGTATGTGTCAGTGAGTTTAATCTGGTCCCTGATTCCTCACTAAAGAAGTGACAAGACAGGAAGTGGGAGAGGGGGCCAGATTTAGTTCTTTGAAGAAGGTCACATAGGGCGACAGTGGCATGGACTTCCCAACGCGAGACCTGGATTCAGTTCTTCATTCTGCTTTCTAGCTGAGTATAGTGTGCCTTGGTTGAGTTAGGCCTCTTCCTTTCAAAGGATATAAAAACTGTCATCATTTCACAATATTTTTGTGTCATATGCAAGTCTCATTTATAAGAAATAAGGCCATGCATGTGAAAGGGCTTTGCAGATTATTAATCTATCTTAGTGGTTGTTATTGTTTAGAAAGAACTGTAAATTCTACAGATTCCATTGACCTCAAAAAAATGCCGCTTAGTCACTTGTATAACATTTGACTTTGAAGTGCTAAGGTTTTATTTGCAAGTTTCTTCTTATTCTGTGACTTTCTTTGCTTCCAGCTTTGATAGCTGTCTGACACATTCACTTTTGTATTCAGATGGCACTTCAAGAAACTCAAGATTCTTTGCAGAGAATTATCTCGTTCATTCTTGCAATCTGAGAACAAAGAAGAAAGTTCTTTTCATGCTGGCAAACTGGAGAAAAGCAGCATAAGGGAACCCAAGCTGATTTCTCATACATACATCACCTCCCACAGTTACGGGTCCAGAGAAGGGAACTTTGTGCCCTATCTTCTGGCCTTCTCCATTTCTACCAGCAAACTATGTCAGAGTTTCCTCCGAGACCCAGCAGAAGGAAGGAATGGCTTTTGTAGACTTTGTAATACACCAGGTACTTTACTTTAAACTAATGAAAGAAGTGATCTGCACTCTTGTTGGTCATTCCACGACCTCAGTCTCCCCATCCTAACAGCTCATTCACACAGCTGCACCAATTATCCCCTAATGAAGACCATGCACTTACATCCTTGGCCTCCTCTACTCTCCATGAAACTTTCAGTCAGCACTTAAATTATAAAAATAATAAGAGACTGAACCACTTAACTGTTTACGCTGACTAAACAGTTTACCCTGAGTCCCAAGCAGTGCATTTGTTTATGTGCTGACTATCTTGAGCATGGATCAAGCAGGTGTCATTTCAACCAGTTGATTCTTATACTGAATAAATTTTTTAAATTGTCATTTTTATATTTCTTAATATATTATCTTATAAAAATTAACTAAAACGTAATTTTTGGTGATCCTGTATTTAAATAATCGGCCTGATAAGTGGACAGACTTCTCTTGGGATCCTTAGTACTAAATCACCCCATCTTTCTGAAGAGAGAAAAGTAGCCCATCCCATGCTGTTTTTCGATTGTACCTTTTTCCTGGGTCCTAAAGTAATGACAACTTTATGGAAACATCGGTTTCCATACAGCTTTGGCTCCTGACAGCTTTGCACTTTCTGAGTCAGTGTGTGAGACTCTAAAACATATAAGAGGGATAGTGCGTCCCTGCAAAAGGCTCAGATATGTTTGGCCCATATGTGTTTTCCTCTAAAAATAGAACTTCAGGGAAACCCAAAATTCAGAAAGGACAAAACACGGGAAGAAGCAAATGCTCCCTGTAAAAGCTAGGCTGTGCCTTTCCATAAACATTTCCTTTTGTTCTTTGCCAGTTTTCTTGGAATTTGAATAGCAGCTAGGAGAATCGGCTCTATCAAGGGCTTCTGCGGTGAGAAGAACAACAGCAGCTCTATTCCTGCCCGTGTCCAGGGCCTTGGCTATTGCTTAGCTTCTCTGGCTGCTCCTCCTGGTCTCCAAAATGAATACAACATTACTGGACCTTCTGTAAATTACAGAACTAATAAAAGACACAGCTGTATAAGCTACTTGCTAGCTGGAATTGCACTGTCTTTAAACCATCAAATAGAATGTCTCAAAATCCCTCTCACATGTGGTTGAGAATTTAGTCTTCCTTACAATTCTTACATTTCTTAGCAAAACTTTTTTTTGTAGTCAACCTGGCTCTGAACTTTTGCACTCACCAAACTGCTTCATTTTAGAAACCATCTGGCCACTTATACATGCGATCTCTTTTCCATACTATCTCATCCTTTGTGAGGCAGCACCCCAACTAATTCTTCCTTCCTCCCCCTTGCTTCCTCCCGCCTCTGTCTCTCCCTGTCTGTCTGTCTCTGTCTCTGTCTCTCTGCACTTTCCTTCTTTCCTTCTCTCTCTCCTAGCATAGTTATAAACCATTATTACTTTTTAGTAAGTTAAATATCATAGCAATTTATGTGTTAGTTGATGCACAGAACCAATCATGAGGGAAATTACATATTCTGACACAATCTGAAAGTCACCAGACATTCTAGTTTATGTAAATAAAGAGAAAAATGATTTAGCAGTTAACATTTTAATCATTTAGATGTAGTTTCTCGATAGAATTTGAATGTTGGGCAAGAGGAGGGGATGTAACTCTGCAGAGAACAGCTCCCAAAGGAGAGGCCATTGTCGTTTCTCACCTCCTCCAACACAAGGTCTTTCCCACACCAGCACCCTTGGTGTTCTGGGCATACCTGGGTCTTTCTCACCCTTTGGAGCTCAGCTTCAGTATCAAGTCTCTCTGAAGTCATTCTCTGGTCACAGATGATGGTGGCATTCTCCACCTTGCCTCAGTCTCCGCTTCACATCATTTCTATTTTATTTGTTACTTGCTTATTTCTTTCCTTTCTATCCCCGCCCCCCATATCAGGAATTGGTGAATAGCCAGGCTCCGTGGCACAGGCCTCTGATCCCAGCACCCTATAGGCTAAGGCAGGTAGATTGCCATGAGTTCAAAGGCCAGCCTGGGCTACAAAGTGACTTCAAAGCCAGCCTGAACCATACAGTGAAACCCTGCCTCAAAAAAGACCCAAAAAAAGAAAGAAAAGAAAAGAAAAGAAAAGAAAAGGAATCAGTGAATGTTTTCTGTAAAGATCCAAACCGCAAATATTTTCAATTTGTTCTATACAGTTTTATAGCCACTACTCAACTCTTCCATGGTAGCGCATGCGACTGTGTCTCAGTAAAACTTTATTGTTGAATGCAAGTATTTGAGTTTCAATACTTTGAACATGTCATGAAATTTTATTCTTCTTTCAATTTGGATTATGTTTCCAAATGTAAAAATCATTCTTACTTCACAGGTTACACAAAAACAGATGACAGACTGGATTTGGTCCAGGAGCTCTACTTTGAGAAGCCCTGCAGTAGATTGTAAGCTCCAGGAAGACTGGAATGAACTGATTTATTTCCTCCTTACGCCTCTAATAGTACAGTGTCTGGCACGTAACTGGCATTCAAAAAGTACAAATTAAGTGAAAAAAACAATGATGCCAAGTTTAAAGCAAAAACACTTATGACCTAGTTAGGAGGTTGGGGGTGCGGACAATAGTAAAAAATTGAATACAAGAAACCTTCCTGGCAAAACTTAGTACAGACCACTCAGTATATTATCAAACTCTCCATGCCCAAATCCATGATTTCCTAGGCAGTGTATCATTCCTCTGTGGTATTATAAGTCCAGTCGATTCAAAAGAGTCATACATGCATTAGTCCCTATAAAGTTTAAGTATATGTAATGCAATGTGGAAAGTTTCAATATTTCTGTGCTTTTGAGATTGGGGAATATTTAATTTGGTAGTGATACAGTTAGCTGTTGATATGTATGACTCACTGGGTCCTTTAAGATTTGGGTATTCTGAGTGATATGTAAAAATCTCAGGTTTTAGCCACTAAATGATAATAATTTAAGTTGATTTAAGAAGTTATGGATTCAGATAGAAATAATTTAAGGTCTGTTTTCCAAAATGACTATTCCAATTTTTAATTTAAACAGTAGTGAGAATAGACGTATGAGTGCCGCCTGCAAGATCTGTATGTGTGGGTGAAGCCTACATCCTGACTACCAGACAAAAGAAAAAATATGTATTTGCTGCTTTGATGGCTTTGAAGTTGAACTGTTCATCAAATTTTTAACATTGCGTATCTGTTCATTATGTCTTTGGCCCACCCATCTCTTAAAGCTTTATTGTTCAATCAGATAAGGCTTTTTATGTTTAGCATTTAGAAAGCATTTGTAATTTTCTGATGTCATGTTACAATGAAGAGACTCCCCTTTGAAAAAGGAATATTCACCAGAAGTCCACTGGCTCTGAGATGAAACTGACAGACTGTTCAGGGCTGTGCCTCTGAACCTGAATAGGAAAAATCCTGTATTTTCATTAGCCTTCATTTGAAGTGAGAGCTCTCCAACTCTGAATGTAGGTAACCAACCACATAGACCTTAGCAGTACCTGTGACATTGTCATGAATACATTCATCTTGGGAAATTGGTACATATACATATTGTGTCTTGGTCATTTTTACTTTCTCTCTCTTCCCATACTACTAATTAGAGTGATTGCTATGTGTCTTGTGTTTCTCTTGCTTCCTCAGATATTTTTCTCAACTAGGACTTCAGCTATATTGTGAGTACATAGTATATAGAGAGAAACTGAAATAAACATGCATAAAGCCAGCCTCTTGTGAATGTTGTCAGTTTGTGTCTGTGGAATGGACTGTCCTTCAATTAGCAGGAGGGGTAGCAGAGTCTTATCTTGACAGAATGATCCACACACCCGAGGGGAGTGAGGCCAGTCTTCCCATCTCTGGTGAAAGATAGGTTCATGCTTTCATGTCCTCGGGCACTGAAGTGACTGGGACTTAGTACAATTGCTATAGGTGGGAGGCAGGAACTGAGTAAGAGGAGTGGTCTAGGGGTACCTGAAAAAAGTTACTGGCTATCACAGAAAGGATCCTGAGACTGAGGCCCAGAAGAGAGAATTTCAGGGAATCTGGTGAGTGTGGGGCTTAAATTAGTTGGGGACACATTTCACCAACCAATAACAGTTCTTTCTGATATCATGAGCAAAATGGAAAAAAGTTATCTAGTCAGAACCTCAGTGTTTCGACACGGGCAGGGGCCTTTCTGACAGTGTTCAGTATGCTCTTCACTAACAGGAGTTGTACGAGCTTTGTCTTCCAAGCAGACTGTTCCCACAGTGCTCATATTGAAGGAAGGATGGTGGTGTAGTCACCAGTATTTAACTATGAAACTTCCCCTGGGATCTTCTTGTGAGGAGCTCCAGGTGGTGGCCCGACCATTTCCAGGCCACCCGTCAAGGATCTCAGAAGTTGAGCCAGGTCTCCTGCTGCTGCCCAGAGTGACAGCCCCACCATTCTCAATGTTGTGCTTCTCCCTCCAGAAGGGCTGTCATGTGGGTCTCTGTCTTTGAGGGACACACACTGAGGAATTTACTGTCCACAGTCACATTTCCCAGCCCTGCCTTCTCCTAGCCTTTCCCTGTCCTCCAGCCCCAGCCTGCTCTGTGCTGGCCCAGGGCCATCCTCAGCCACTGCAACTCATGACTCCTTTGTGCTCTGTGTTAATCAGATGACCTCCATTCACCACAGTCACTTCCTTTCAATCACTTCTTGTTTTTATCTTTGCGGTTTGTTTCTGTCACCCTATTTTACTTTTTTACAAGTTCTACGTTGTGAGTGTCTCTGGCTCTGGAAACAGTATTACAAGTTCCAGAAGATTCCTGGAAATCAATTCAGGGCCTCAAACCAGGATCCTTACCCAAGGAATCCCAGAAGAGGGCAACTGTTTGGTTTCCCCACATGTTTGGCAGGTTGACCCCACCTAGAATTGAGAGAAAGTCCTCCTCCCAAAAATTTCTTCTTTAGAGCAGTTCTTATCTCGAGTGTTTGTGCAACTACTGCAAACATTTTGAGGAAAGACACTGCAACTCTACTCTTCCCCTCCTTTCCTCCAATTGCTTAACACATGGCACCTCCTCTAGAGTATTTGTATGATCCCTGGCCTTTCAAGGGACCACTCACAGGTAACACTTGACACTACAGTCAGTGGTACACACAACTGGGAATATTCTCTCCAAAAGTAGGTAATCCTCTACCTCAGCACTCCTAACAATCCTCAGAGACAACACAGTGGTAGAGCAACCGCTCAATCCAGGGATTCCCCTGGCTTTCAGCCCCAGCCCCACTGTCTCATATTCAATGATCACTGACCCTCACATGTCGCCCCAACCACTTCCCTACACCACCATTCTAGACATTCGTTCATTCATGCTCTTCTCTGTTACAAAAAGATCAATGCCTCATTAACATGATGAATAAAAAGTCATATGATCATCTCAATAGATGCAAAATAATCATTTAAAAAATTGAATACCCTTTCAAGATAAAAATCCTTAACAAATTAGGTACTATAATTTTTAGATTTTAAACTTTGACTGTAGGTTTTTTAATCACATCTCATATCTTATACCACACAAAATTATCTGAAAATGGGTTGAAGATTTACATGTAATACCTGAAACCATAAAGCTCCTACAAGAAGACAAAGAACAATTTACTTGGCAATTTGTCATGACCATGACTTTTCAGATAAGACGCCAAAATCAAAAGTCACAAAAGCAAAAAAATAAATGAGTAGGGCTACATCCAACTGAAAAGCTTCAGGATAACAAAGGAAACAATCAACAAAATGTCAGGCCACCTGCAGAATAAGAAAAAGCATTTCCAAGCTATATTTCTAAGAAGGGATTAATATCTAAAATATATGAGGTAGTCATACAACTCAAATGCAAATTAATTAACTATCTACTTAAAAAGAGTAAAGAACTTAAGTAGACGCTTTACAGAAGAAGAAATGCAAGTAGCCAGCAGGTCCATGCTCAGCATCACTAATCATCACTAGTCAAGTAAGACTTGTACCAATGACTAACCTTGTGGATATCATGAGTTCTGTCTTAGCAGAACATTTTAGAAGCCACATAGACTAACTAGAAGCCAAAGGAGAAAGGACAGTAAGGAATGATCTACAAAGGTATGTGATCTAAGAAAGTGCTGAAGTCTAACCCAGCACTGGATGGCTTAATTCAGGAAAAAAGGATATTAACGTGGGACGTGACATTGTTTTCATATACATGGTAATGGCCATATGGAAGGTAACCAGAGTTATGTTAGATGATTCCAAGTATGAAGGTTGATAAATAGGACCAATAAGTCAAAGTTATAGGGAGGCAATTTTCAGATCTGTACAAAAGATTGCTTCTTTAACACTGAGTATTTCCACATGGATCATGCTGGGGAAACTAGATCACCACAAACAAAAGGGATTAGCATACCACCACTAGAGGGGCTCAAATAGACCATGAAACCTTCTCCACAGAGGATTTCTACATTGAGCAGTGTAATGGAGCAGGTAATCCCTGAGACTCCCACTAGCGCTAGTATCTTAAGGTCAACATAGCAAGCAGAGGAAAAAACGAACAGTGAGGTTCAGCCCAGCTGAAACTTGCTGACTTCTACCACATGCTGTGATGTTGTACAAAGTTCTGGAGCTGCCACCAAGAGCAAGATCAGATTTCTCAATCATTTATTCATCCATTCATGGGACAATATATGCAATTATATGTGAAAAATGAGATATCAAAGCAATGTCAATTATTCCACCTGCATAGGTTGCTGAGGACTTCGCAGTTGGGATAACCACTGCAGGTGTTACAGTAGAATGAGGATTCCCCAGAGACGCATCCCAAGCAGAGAGGTTCCACGCAAGGCATAAACAAAGAATGGCGAGGTCTTGCTCTAAGTGCAAGCCTCCTTTCCATACATATTGAAAATACCAGTGTGACAAATGCTTCCATGTCCTCAGCAAACTAGGACGAGGAGAGGAACTGGACCCGATGAGCAAAAATGAACAATGTTGGCAAGAAGGGATGTGACATGCTAAACAGCGCAGAAGGGAGTTTCTCAAATGGGACCCTGCCAAAGAGAACCCAGGGCACCTGGGAAGCTCTTGCCTTCTCTTTCTTCCAGCAGGCTTGGTCCGAATTCCTTAAGGACTGAGTCTTCTCTAGTATAGTCTCAGCACTCCTTGGCGAGATAAGAAACCTTTGACTTTTTTCATCTAAATCGCCAGAGAATAGATTAGGGGAATGGAGGGGTGAGATGGGGACATCTGGAAAGGGACTAATCTAGAACCAAAGCTTCACATATTCCACAGTTACAGGTCAATGACCATGAGGTCAAGCAGAGTGGGTTTGCACCTCCTCCCTTTGAGGTGGTGCAAGAAATGAGACTTATCCCCTCTCATTTCTTCCTCATGAAGACAAGTAAGTAACCTTTGTCTTTTCCATTCAACTTTAGGTATAATTACACATATTTTCCACCATACTTTATCTGTATTTTTTCCCCTGTCATTTATTCATTCATTCAACAAACCTTTATTGAGCACCATAGTAGGTGCCAAGCGCTGTTTAGGAATAGTAAAAAAAAAATAGATAAAACTACATCCCCTCATGGGGACTTCACTTCTGGATTTTCTCTCCCATTTCCCCTACCTCCAATCATGAGTAAAAAAGAATACACATTGTTGTAGTCAGGGGTTGTGCAGAAAACAATTAGAATCAGGACACAGAATTTATAGTGTTATTTTATGATGGTCACCCAGAGTTTAACACAAGAAAAGTGCAGGAAATCTGACCACAATACTAAAGACCCAGAATATTCAGCCAAGGGCCTGGATCCCACAGCAATGTCCTGCATAAGTCCAGATGAAAACCTAGAGCCCATGCCAGTGCCTCCCATGAGTCCAGCTGGAGGTCTAGAGCCCACAAGAAGGACTCACACAAGTCTGTTTTATGGATCCACACTGGGAAGGCCCAAAGGTCAGGGGTGAAAGCTAGAAAGTCTATGCCAGCATAGTGAAGGAGCTGTGCTGGTAGGTTGAGGGTTCTATACTGGAGCTGAGAAATCATGCTCAAAATAAGAACCAGGGCTGTCCTGAAAAGCATCACAGCCATCCTCAGCAACCCCGAGGTCCCGAGCTCCTCTAAGGAGAAGAACAACTGAGTACATGCCAGGAAGCCAGCATGATGAGTTTCTCCTGGAGATTAAACGGCACATGTCTTCCCCTCCAGAGCCAGGAAGTGATGCTCGATGTAAGGACCAGAGCTCCCCCAAAGTGAACCACAGCCACTCTCATCAACAAGGTCCCAGACTCCTCTAATGACAATGGTCGAACCCTGGGGAACCTAGTCATGATGATCTCCTCCAGGATAACCAACAGCTCAATCAGCAACACTTAAAGAAACCCACAACGCCTCACGTCTCTATGTATGCTGGCAACTTTCCTCAGGTGGGCCATCTACGCTCAGCACCATGGTGATTCAATGCAGCTGGTGTTAAGTTGACCATCAGTTTTTAATCCATTACACACACACGGTGAGTAATGTTGATGCTTAAAGAGTGTTCTCGTGATCTGGGTATATGGCTCAGCGGCAGAGTGCTTGCCTAGTATGCAAAAGAATGTAGGTTTAATCCCCAACACTGGTGGGGAAAAAATAAACCAAAAATATTAAGACATTATCTAAGTAGGTCTGTTTTTGTTTAGTTTTATTTTTTGGTAGTGGGTATTGAACATAAGTCATTCAAATTGAGCTACATTCCCAGGCCCTATTAAATGTCTGATTCTAAGTTAAAATCTCATTAAGTCCAGCACAGGCTGGACTTGTACTTGCAATCCTCTTGCCTCTGCCTCCCAGAATGCCAGATTACAGACATGCTCCACCATGCCTGGCTCTAGGGAGATCTGTTCCTCAATTTGTTTCCTCCAGATAAAATCTCAGAATATAATTTTCAAAGCTCCATAGACCCAGAAAGCTATGGATAACTATATCTGGAGAACACTTTTACTAATGACTTTATGAAAATAGCAGTTGAGTATAGTTGAACTTCTTGATATCATATTGTAATTCATAGAAAATTAAAGTTCTTAGTCCGCTTCTATGATTGCTTTCTGATTTTAAGTGTCTTTATCCATAAATTTCTAAAGATTCTTCTCTTCCCTCAACTCTATGATGGCCAGCCTCCATTTCTTAACTAAATAGCAATGGTTCTGGTTTGTTTCTGTGGAACCTGGGTCCTTCTGGGATTGTAACTGCTCCTCACCTCACTATGTCACATTTTCTCTCCTGTAAAAAGGTATAAAAGTAGTAATAACAAATAGGATTATAGTGGTGATCAAATGAACTAAACTTGCAGTCCTTTAAAGAGTGAACAGATTCAGGTCATCGTTGCTGTTGCTACTGTTGCCCCCTTATAGGTCCCTGTTCTGTGGCTTTATTCTATCAAGTCCAAAGTCCACAAAGAGCAATGTCTTATCTACAGTAGATATCCGTAAGTCACAAACAGCATGAACTCACAAATCCGTTCCTGAAGTCCTATCCTGGAAAAACTCACACTCTGCAAGAGGCAGATGTAACCAACCTACCACCATGAGGGTGGACCTGTGAGACACCATCCTGCAGTGGTGTAAAATGTTTGGGAGGTGTTATGGTTTAGATCTAAAATAGCCCCCCAAAGTCTCATGTGTGAGGAAATGATTGGATTATGGGTACATTACACTCATCAGTGAATTCATCCATCGATGGTAGGACCTGCTTGGAGGTAGGTCACTGGGAAAGTGACCTGGAAAGGGATATATCTTCTCCTGCTTCTACTCCCTTTCATGTCTGTATCCTGGTCACTATGGAATGAGTTTTCCTCCATCCAGCCCTTCCACCACGCCATTTCTGTCTTGAAGCCAGCATCCAAAAGAAACCTCTCCTCCTCTGAGTTTGGGGTGTTGGGTATTTTGTCCCAACAACAGGAAAGTGACTAAGACAGGAAGTCACTCCTCCCAGGAAAAATGGAAAAGTCAACCCCACAGCCGTGAGATCAATCCTACAGTCTATTCTATCGACCACCCTCCTGCTAGGCAGTCCATATTCATTCAGTGCCTGCTCAAAAGGAAAAATAACTGCTGCATGCAGAAATGCAGAGGCAGAATCATGGAATCTAAACCTCAAACCTGAAGAAATCATGTGGTCATTTTCTTTTCTAAATCCTGTTGCCAAACAAACTTACCCCATACCAAGGACACAACTGGTGAGCATTTGTTGTCAATGAACATGGGTCTCAAGAGTCTCCACCTCTCTGGGGCCACCCAGTCTCCCAGTCATCATCTATACTCTTCTCACTCAAATGCTGGTGAATGCAGCTCTCTTGGTCTTGTTCCACACGTAGCCATTATTAAGGCCTCCTATCTGTTGGAGTGTTCCAGGGCCCTGTCCTCACACACCACAGCCACCCCATTCAGCTGTGCAGAGTGAGTACCCATTCCTAGGTGCCATGGTGGGGCATGCAGGTGCCTTCTGGGTAGGCACAGTGTATGCCTAAGGTAAGGAGCTTCCAAACAACACAGAACAAGACAAGCCTTTAGGAACTATGAGAAAGCACCACCTCCATCTCATGAAAGACAAAGTTATTTGTGGTTAACATTTACAACCAACCTTAGTCATCAGAACGAAATGAAAGGTTGGAGGAGTAGTCCAGTGGTAGAGCACCTGCCTAGCACCTATGAGGCTCTGCATTTGATCCTCAGTAATAAAAACAAGCAAACGAGCAAAGAATACAGGAAAAAAAAAAAACAGGTGGAGACAATGTTAAAGGAGAGTGAGGAAGAGCAGTTCATACCATCCCAGACACTTGTGCATGGAGGTGAGCTATAGGAAAACAATTTGGATTCATGGCTACAAATAGATTTGCGGACTCTACACACCCAGAGAATCAGAAAATCCAGAAATCCTTGTGATTAACAAGGATCCAAGAATATCCTTCTTTGTGGGCGGGATTGTTAGCCACCAGGCCAGAGACATCTGTCCAGAGACAGGGAGGCTGCCCCAGCCAAAACAAATCTATCAGCCTCTTCTGGGCCTGGCTGGGTTAGACAGTGTGTAATGTCCCCTGGGCCTCGGCAGCAAGCAGCACAGCAGTGACAAGAGCAGGACCTGTGTGTGTTTACTTGAAGGCAGGATGACATACCATTTGATTGTTCAGCCAAGCTGTTCCCAGGGGCCAAGCCCAATCTTCTTTGCTTTGACACTTCAGAAATTTCCACCACTGTCTTTTGCAGAGCTGAACAAAAGCTGCAAAGGCACAAGTTAAATGTGTTTTACCAGAGGTGCAAATGTAGAAATGGTTTCTAGGTGGGAAGTGAAGGTTATCCAGAGTTCAAAGGGCATTTGAAGGTCACAGTTCAGAAAAGCTTCTGATTCAGATTCCTCCTCCAAATGTTCTTCTCTGTTGAAACTTCCCATCATCCTCCCCTCTTTTTCACTCTCCAGCGCTGAGTCAAGGAAGCAGGTTGGCTAAAGAAAAGGGGTAGTTTACAGGGGCATGCTATATTTGTGCATCCAGCTAGAGGGAAATCAAGCATCTCCCACCTTATTTTGCTCTGAAGAGTCCCTACCAGAGACCCAAAGTAGTAAATGCACTGACAGGTGCCAAGGGCAGGATGCAGAGTGGAGAGCAGGGAAGGGGACCATGAAAGGGAAAGGGACGGATTGCAATTTAAAACTGAGTAGTCTTTATACTGCGATTTTTTTCTCGAACACTCCAAAGAGATGAGAGTGTGAGTGTGGCAGATACTCAGAGTAAACTGAAAGGAAGCCAGAGCAGAAGCAGGGAGACCCATCCAGGGCATTGGAGACAATCCTAGTGAGGTGTGAGGTTGGTTAGATCAAAACAGTGATGGTGGCAGTGTTGAGACAATAATAGAATTTGCTTTAAAATATTACTGTGGAAAAGGAAAAAAGATTAGATGATAAAGTATAGTGTGTGTTTCAGCTTTCTGTTACTGTGGCAAAATACCTGAGGAGAACAATTTAAAGGAAAAAAAGATTTGTTTTGGCTCAGCGTTTCCAAGGTTTCTGCCCAGGGTTGAGTGGTTTCATTGTGTTGGGCCTGGGTGAGGCAGAGCATCATGGTGGAAGAAGCTGCTCACCTCATAGCAACCAGAAAGCAGAGAGAGAGAAAGAGGCAGAGAGGAAGGAGCCAGGTACAAGATACAGGCCCTGAAGTAACGCCCACATGACACACTGCCTTCGATTGGGTTCCACTTCCTACAGTTTCAGTACTTGCAATAATGGCATCAAATCATCAGTACATCAACAGATTCACCCACTGATGAAGTTACAGCCTTCATGACCCCATCTTTACCCCAAAACCCACCAGTATCCATGCTGCAAAACAATGAGCCTTTGGGTGGATGCCTCATATCCAACCATAACATGTAGGAAAATTATAATTTTTTAATCTACATGGAGGTTTTATAGGGTGTCATTAGTCTGCTGTCTTTTCTTTTTTACATCCTTGAAAATTATTATACTAAAAATGTTAAACAAAAGTAGAGGGAGATAGTGAATTTCTAAGGATGCAAAGCACCAGAGACAAGAAAGCAATGGGACACCTTTGAGATACAGAACAGGGCTTTGTCTTTGGAAACAGAAAGTATAGTATATATGAAAAAAATTGCTTTCAAGGACTGAAGAAGTAAGCAAGAGGAAATAAAAGGAAGCCCTTGTTTGGTGACCTCCAAGCTCTTAGCAAAAAAGGGGGCAAAGTTGTCTCCCCTCAGTGGAAGAGGCGTGAAGAGAAGGGAAGTGGAGAAGAACATACAAGCTGGTTATTTTCCCCTTGAGCAATGGGGAGTTGCAAAACACGTTAAGAAATCTCTGGCATCAGTTCACACTAGGGCCTGGTCCAGTCATCCAGAGAGGTGGACACTTTCCTGCTTCCATTCATGGGCTGCAAGGCCTCTTGCATAATAGAAATTTCCTGCACTCATGGAAAATCTCTAGGAATGCAAAACCTCAAGAGTTTCATCTATGTAGGGCTGAAGGATGCTTGTCTGTCTGTGTGAAAAGGAAGGGTTTGCAAATTAAATGGCTAATGTCAACAAGATCCCCAGGGAATAATTTCACCTCCATATGAGGAAAGCAAGGGACATCTTTAAAACACTTTACTTTGTTGCACAGAGCAAGTGCTAGAAATGTTAGTCCTCTTTAATCCGAATTTAGTGTTTGGAAGGAGACATGGCAGTAGCTACTAGGGGTCTAGTAACATTCTGGCTCTTAGGTTTTAGTTATACAGGTGTGTTCAATTTGTAAAACAAAAAAAAAAAAATCACAAAACATACTTTTCCCTTTATGTATTATACTTAATTTAAAATTACTAAAAGGTTAGCTATCATAGCGGAGTGACTCATTCATTAAATTAGAGTCACCTCTATTGAGTTAATTAAAACATTTACTTCAGATTTTTAAATTTTAATGACTTTTAAAATACTCCATAACTTGAAATTCCCTTCAATGCAGACATGTTTGACAAGGAGGGTTAATGAAGCCCCCTCAAATTTATTTGTTGAAATGTTAAATGAATGCGTTTTCCTTCCACCATTTTTCCTATTTCTGTTCTAACCAGTAATTTTAGGAACTCATTTTCTGAGTTAGTGCGGGAAGAAAGGCAAACACAAGGTATTTTGTTAGACATTGTAACAATACCTTGCAGTTCTATTTCATAGCACATCTTAATCCTACTCTCATAACGTTTGGTGAAATTTGTCCTTCTAGGATATCTGTGTCATTAGAGACAGGGCCTCTCCCTCACAAATCATTTTGTTCCCAGCAAAGTGCTTTGCTAGGAATAAAATGATAGTAGGTGCTCAATAAATATTTGTTACATACATGAAGGATTGGCTAGATGAATAAATGTGAAACTAGTATTGGTTTTAGTTGAATAAAAATTTAGGCTTTCCTGAGCAAACTTTGGATAAGACATAAACCTGTACCTCTAATGTCATAAAAAATAGCAATGATAATACAGAAGATTGTCTTTCATGAATGCTCTCAAGTTCTTTATTTTGTAAATTCTTCAAATAAATGTCAGACTGCTTTGTCCTTGTTTTTATTGTACAGAATTTTTCATCTTAGTAGCACTCGAAAACTACTTTTCCCCTTCTGAAATGTATTAGTGAATCTTTGCATTTACACATCAAGAAAATTTTATGATAAAGTTATAAGGAACCCAAGGGGAAAAATAAACAAAATATGCACATCAAAATCTGACTTAGTAATAAAAGGAGAAGAAATGGTCCATTCCAAAGACAGAGAAACTAGATGGATGCGCACAAAGCAAAATGAAGAAAAAGGTGTTGTCAAAACACACAGATGCCAAAAAAGAAGACATTTTGACAAGACATAAAACAGCTGAGAGGAAAATGATGCGTTTGGCTGCCTGAGTATGGGTGCAGCGGGGGAAGGGCTGGGGATCTGAAGCTGTGACCTGTGTTGTGTAGATCTAGTGAAACAGCGTGTGCCTGCCCTGGGACTGCCTGACACCTGCCCCAACACCCTCACCCAGGGCCACATCTTCCCTGACTCCCCATGGAGTGGCACAGAGTTCTATTCCTATTCCCCTTCCTTCCCTCCCTAGATAACTTATCTTCCCGCTGGACTTTTCCTTCTTTCAGGCCTCTGTCAAACAGCATTGCCCTATGTTTCATTTTGCTAGGGGCCACATTCTTTCCTGTTAAATGTCTTTTATAGTGTTCATTTTCTTCAAACAACTTTAGGGCTGGGGAATGTAGCTCAGCTTCATTCCTTCTTGTTTCTGAAAAGTACTCCATGATGCGACTGTGCTACATTTTATTTATCAGTGCATCCAGTGATGGGATCTGGCTTATTTCCATTCTTTGGTGTGTGTTCCATAGGCTCTTAGAACTGGAAGGAAATCTAGCAGTCCCTGGTTCCACACACTTCAACTCAGAACTCTTTTCTACAATGTCCTGAAGATTACGCTTAGCCCCATTTGAATGATTCCAAAAACAAGAAAGTTACTATTTCCTGTGGAATAAAAAATAGTCCATTTCCTAAAAGTTCTGTGAATCTCACCATTCCATCCCAGAATTAGACTGCAATAATAATAAAAATACATTTTCCTGGGCTCTGTCTGCCTCCAGCTTCTGAGCTTGGGTTTTGCTTAGACTTCTGGAGCCAAAGGACAATTTCATTTCTTTCCCACACAATGTCACTTAAATACTTTAATTATTGTGTGCCTCCTGTGTTTTTAGCAGGCTCTTCATTAAGAACACTAGATTATGTAATTTGAGATCTATTTCAACTTTAAAATTCTGTGAAGTTGAACAGCCAATAGTTTTTTACTTTTTTCCACTTGGTCCTTTGGACATGTGTTGGTTTACACCCCAACTTGATAACAGCACCCAGATTTTTCCCAAGAAACACTATACAGTTGAGTTGCTACAAAACCTGCTGTTTGTTCTAGAATAGAACCCCAACTGGCTTAACTTTGATCAGCAAATCTCATGCCCTCTTGCCCTAGTGACAGTTTAAAGAGAGGATTTAGAACTTAAGACCTAAACTAATCCAATCTAGGTTAATTTAGTCATTTTCTCTAAGGGCAATGGGACATTCGACTTTTCTGTGCTTGGCAATATGAGGGTACAAGAATCTGGGAAGCTATCAGGAAATTGCATGTAAAACTTGAATCTGCTGATGAGACTCACAAGGGGGAAGCAGAGTGGGAAAGTGTGTATGGTGACAATGTTCTCATTCTGGATCAGCAATCAGCACTCGCCTGCTACATGAGTTAGTCCTTGAAATCTTCAGCTCCATGAGTCAATGATTCTTCTCCCTCAATCTTCTTTTAGCCTATCCCATTGTGTAAGATGAAGTGTGACAAAAATTGATTTTAATCCTGAGGGATTCCCCATGTAGCAAATGGTCCTCTGTGGAATCCCACACCACACCGTTATTGATATTGTGGTCTCCCAAGTGCCATGAACACGGTAGATGCTAAGTGGATGACACCTGTTAGTAATCTCCACATCCTTTCCTGTACAAAGAAACAGAATGTCCTCACATTTTTTCACAGACAGTGTCTTACTTACTTTTCTTGTTGCTAAGACAAAATACCTAACACCCAAATTTAAAAGAGGAAAGGTTTATTGTAGTCACAGTATGTAGAGGTTTCAGTTCATAGCTTGCTGGCTCCAAGGCAGGAAGGCATGGCAGAGGGGCATCACAGAGGAGAAACAGTTCATGCCATGCAATAGGCAGAAGGCTGTAAGGCAGCAAGCAGCAAGCCATGAGCAACAAGAAGTGACCCCCTTTCTGTCCCCATATCCTGTCCAGTCTATTTACCCTTTGGGTAGGCAGCACTCACACGCAGGGTGGGGCATAGCTTCACACCATGAATTCCAGTGTCATGTCCTTGATCCCAGCAGCATGCACCCTAGATCCAGCTACCTCCCAAAATCCTCACATTATGACCACATGTGGCTTTGGAGGGCTATCCATATACAAACCATAACAGACAGTTGGCTCTGCCTGTGGTATTACATGAAAGATCAGGAGTGGAGTAAAAAGAGAGAAGAGGAAGTGATTGGGGTCACATGACTCAGCAAGAGGAAGGTATAGAAGGGAGGCAATAGCACAAGATTGGACTCTGCTGGTTGTGGTGGGGCACACCTATAGTCTCAGCACTCAGGAGGCTGGAGACAGCGGGATCACCACAAGTTCAAGGCCAGTCTATACTACACAGTGAGTTCAAGGTCAGCCTGAGCTACATAGCGAGACATTATCTCAAAAACAAAAAACACAGACCTACAAACAAACAAACAAACAAACACTGAACCTTATTTCCTGCATCACTCTTGTGACCAATAACTACACAATTAACCATTTAGCAAATTCAACATGCACCATCTCTACTTTCATGCTGAGTGCCTTCTGGTTTCATCTCCTATTTAAGTCCCATGCTTGGCTTCACCAAAACTGACAGTTTTCTCCTAGTGTGCTATGGTTTCTAGAAGCAACTTCCATAGCTTCCCCAGATCCCACAGCACTTCCTGAAACCCAGCACCTAGTAAGTATGGTCTTTTGCTCTTTGCGGCCGCTTTTATCCATCCTTGCTTCTTCATATTTTTGTACAATTGATGCATTGCATTTTCCTGCTAAAAGCAGAATTCTTTTCTCCACCTCCCCAAGAAATCTAAGACAGTAGCTACCTTATGTTGTAGGACAGTGGTGGCAAACCCATAGCATTATGTTTTTATGTTATTATGGTTTTCTTTTAAGATAAGATGTTAATGTGTGTTGCTTTTTTTTCTAAGTTGAAACCTCAGTACTAAAGCTTGATTGCAGTGTTGACATTTTATAATAAATATGTGATTTTTGGGTTGCAATTTAGGAATGGTCTCTAAAAGATAGTCATCACTGCTGTAGGGTGTATTTTTCTTTATTTTCCTCCCTTTTTGCTTGGCCCAAATTTGCTCTGCAGAGCCCATTTTCTTCCTACTTTTCTATTTTTTCTACATTTAATAAATGTGAAATTTGTCACCATTTAAAAAGAAATCCAAGACATTACTTGGATTGGTTGCACCTCAGATAATGTGTTAATCTAAAGCAGCCCAAGGCTTCCCACTTTCAACCTATGGCTGGCTGAGGTTAGGTAGAAGACTGATTCTTAAACCTAAACTTTCTCATTCCTACAGATGATTTCAGCTCCCTGATTCTGTCAGTGGTCTTTAGATTAGAACATGAATTCACAGGGAGCTTCCACCAAAAAAAATACTAACATATAATTTCAGTGTAATAACTTTCAAATCCTCATCTTCTGTCCAAACTCTTTCTTGAGTTGATATGGGTGAGAATATGGTCACATATGCAGCACTTTTCTGCACTTCCATTCATTCTTGTCCAACTTAATGAAAGAAAAGTTCACCTTTTAGTCATTCTAAGACAAACTTTCCTGTATCACTCCAGAGTGTGGACTAAAATCTCCATGGGATTGAACAAAGAAATAATTTCTGTAACAAGTGAAGCTCTCTAATGACCTTCAAAATTAACAAACCAGGTTGCTTCAAATTCTTTGTTTTCTACAAAATTGAAGATAATTCACTAAGGGATCATTAATAAACCTTTCCCCCCATTTTTGGGCTCTTCCTGGAAGATAGCAGAGTTGTAAACAGCAAAGAAGCAGCGTCTTTGAGATTTGGTGTCCAGACTGTAGAATATAGCAATGTAAGAGAAGGAGGGAAGTGGGTTCCTTGGACCCAACAAGGAACTGAGGCCAGAATTGAAGCCCACAGGGAGAACAAAGAGAGACCTCAACACAGAAGAGATGGCAAGTGGCACTTTTTTCCTCAGTCTTGACTCCCTGCATAGGAGGGGTGCCTCAAACCTGCAGGTGATCCCAGAGGCCTCCCCAGAGAAACATACCAATGAATAGGAGCAGTGGATCCCAGAGGCTAATGAGTTATTCAGTTTCAAATGCCCCCCACCCCCAGGAGAGGGTAATTGGATAGCAGCTACCTTGGAGAAACACTGACTTGGAACTCAGAGCAACTGTGGGCTAATTCCATCTGGCAGGTCCCAGTGTCAGGGTAAAGCATAACTGAGTTCAAATCAACATAAGGTCAGGAAGCCAAGTTCAAGCTGGCAGGAGGCACACAGAGTGTTGCAGGCTGAACAAATTGGGTTCCAGCTTCACAGCCAGAAGCCAGCCTGAACTTTAGTGCAACTAAAAGTGCAGGCTTGCGGAGATTAACCAACACAGATCTGGCCCTTGTCTACCCACTCTTTCTACCAGTAACAGCAGAGACATGCCCAGAAGCAGATGATAACCATATTACTAAGTTTTTGTTGGATCATTGAGCAAAACTGTTTGCAACCTTACTGCAAATGTCCATTTTGTATGCTTTAATTTTGTAACTTGAACAACTATTTCTTAGAGGAAAATACATAATTTATCAACTAGTGATTTCTTACTGTTTATTTTTTTAATTCTGTATTATTTCTATCCTTTTTTCTGTTTTGGTTTTTTTCTCTTTAAATAAAATTTTAAAAATAAAAAAAAAAAAACAGAGAAGGATCCAACCAAAAGAAAACTATAGGCCAATCTCCCTATGAGTATAGATGTAAAAATCCTCAATAAGATATTGGGAAACAGAATACAGCAAATCGTCAAGACTATTACAACATGACGATCAAGTAGCATTCATTCCAGGGATGCAGAGATGGTTAAGATATGCTGATCAATAAATTTAATATTTCATATTAACAAACTGAAGAAAAATTGCATGATCATCTCAATAGATGCAGAAAAAGCATTTGACAAAGTTCAAGACCCATTCGTGATAAAAATCCTACAGAAAATCAGAACAGATGGTATTTTTCTCAATCTGATAAGAAGAACCTATGACAATCCAACAGCCAACATCATACTGAATGGCAAAAAATTGAAAGGTTTACTGTAAAATCAGGAACAAAACAAGGATATCCACTGTCACCACTATTATTCAATATAATTCTGGAAACATTATCCAGAGCAATTAAATAAGAGAAAGAAATAAAAAGGATAAGGATAGGGAAAAGGGAAGAACTTTAAATTATCATTATTTACAGATGATACGCTACACAGAGTGCCTTCAGGCCAGTACAGTGGTCCATGTCTAAAATCCCAGCATTTGGGAGGCTGAGGCAGGAAGATTATTTCAAGTTTGAGATCAGCCTGAGCTACAAAGTGAGCTCAAGTCCAGCCTAAACTTCATAGAAAGACCCTATCCCAGAAAGAAAAAAAAAATCCCCAAAAACTCTGCCAAAAGACTTCTAGATTGAATAACCAAATACAACAGCACAACTGGATACAAAGTCAAGGTCAAAAACTGATAGCATTCCAATGCACAAATAAATTCACTGAAAGAGAAATTAGGGAAATGACCTTTTAAAATAGCATCAAAAAAATACCTAGGAATCAATCTAATGAAGAAAGTAAAGGTTTCTACATTAAAAACTATAATACTATGAAAAAGGAGATTGAAGAGGATATCATGCATAGAAAAAACCAACATCGTTAAAATGGTCATATTTCCAAAATAGTTACACAGATTTAATGCAATCTCAATCAAAATACCATTAGCATACCTCCCAGAACTAGAGAAAACATTTCTAAAGTTCATTTGGAAACAGAAGAGACCTAGAATAGCAAAAATGACTCTGGAAAACAAAGACAAGGCAAGAGGCATCACAAGCCCTGAGTTGAAATTACAGTACAAAGCTACTGTGATAAAATACATACGGTACTAGCAAAAATTCAGACTCAAGCACCAGTGGAATGGATAAGAAAATGCAGGCACAAGTACAAACACACATAGCCACCTGACCTTTGACAGACACCTTCACTGGAAAAAAGATAGCCTCTTTAATAAATGGTGCTTGGAAAAGCTGGCTTTCCATATGCTGAAGATTAAAACTGGAACTGTATCTTTCACCATGCACTAAACTAAAATCAAAATGAATCAACACTCTATTAAAAAAGAAACACTAAATCTGCAGGAAAACAATGTCTTGAAGAAATTGATATAGGTAAAGACCTTGTAAGCAAAAATATGATTGCACAGGAAATATCACAAAAAGTCAACACTGGAATCTCATTTAAAAGCTTTTGCACATCAAAAGACACCATCAACAGAGTGAAGAGGCAACCTGTTGTGTGGGAAAAAATTTGGCCAGCCATTCCACAGACAAAGGACTAACATCTAGAATATATAAAGAACTCAAAACAAAATCAGACTCCCCAAATTTAAAGACCAACTACAAAAATGGGTGCTTGAAATGAATAGACATTTCTCAGATAAAGATGTAGAAATGGCAAATAAATATATGAAAAAAAATCTTCAGCATCGCTGGTCTTTCAAGAGATGCAAATTAAAACAAGGCTGAGATTTTATCATACTCCAGAAAAATGGTTATTATCAAGAAATCTATCAATAACAAATGCTGGTGGGACTGTGAGAAAAAATGAACCATTTTCCACCATTGCTGGGAGTGTATAATGCTGCAACTACTGTGGAAATCAGTGTGGAGGTTCCTCTAAAGGTTTCATTTGAGCTAGCTCCTCTACTTGTTATCTGCCTAAAAGAATTAAAAGCATCACACCACAAAAATATATGCACAGCCATGTTTATTTTGACACAGTTCTTAATAGCAAAGTCTTGGAAACAGCCCAAATGCTCATGGTGAATAGATAAACAAGATGTGAAGTTTTTTTACAATGGAGTACTATTCTGCCATAAAGAAGCATAAACTGGAGACATTTCTACCTAAATAGATGCATCTAGAGTTCAGCCTCTTAAATGAAGTAAGTTGCACACACAGGTTTAAATACTTCATTGTGTCTCTGGTGTGAGAAATGGAAAGTGTGAATAAGGACAAAAATGTATAATACTGGTAAATGGAAATAAAACATTCAAATGGGAAATGAAAAGACAAGGGGGCCAAAAAGGACAAGAAAAAAGAAAAGGAAACATGGATATGAAGCTTCTGTAAATAAGGAGATGAGGGATTGAAGGGAGGGGAGCAGAATGGGAATAAATTATGAAGCAAGATGTATTACATACAGGCACAAATTTCATTTGATGAAGATGATCATTATGTATATCTTTTTTTAAATTTTTATTAATTTGAAGGTAGTAAAATACAACAGAACAGGATGGAATAAAGCCAACTGAGACAGTGTAGTGAAATTGGTACAGAACTTCACAGCAAGTTACCAGGATAACAGTAATAGGTACCTTAGTATATCTTGTTATCGTCACAATAGTTGTTCTGTCAATCAGGTATAGCAAAATCAAAGGAAATACAGAATATTAAAGAACTTTTCAAAACAGAATATTGAATAGAGCAATACCATTAATCAGGACAAAGCAAAACAGTGATTAAAAATTTTGCCTTCAAAGAGACGGTAGAAGGAAATCCCCTTATTTGCTGTATTACATATGGTCAACCTCCCAAGAGATGCTCAGATCTCTGGCTCCCACTTGCTAATGGAGGGAGGGAGAGGGAATGGGATGTTTGATTCTCAGCACTTGCCAGTAGACTCACAGGCGCTTATCAGGGCGGCGAGCTGGTTGCTTAGTTTCCCAGCACCCGAAGTTCCAACATGGCACAGATCTCAGGAGACGCTGCTTGTTCTTGCCCTGGGGTGGCTGCAGCACAGTCACTTACCAGGGCAGCAGACTGGTTGCTCATTTTCCCAGGGCCCTCCATTATGCGTATCTAAAATGTACCAATAGAATTAAAAATAAAATAAAATGTTTTCCCATTTTTATTATTGCATATGTGCATTAAATGATTGCATTCCTTGTATAGAGTTGGTACGTACACATAACACACTTTAATTTTTTATCATCTCTCCCTCTCCATCATCCCCCCTCCATCCATCCCTCTCTTGATCTCTATCCCACTTCAATAAAATCTATCTCCCTACTTCTATTATCTAGCTTTAGTTTTTTCTCTTTGTTTATATTTTGAGTTTCCCATATAAGAGAAACTACACAATATTCATTTTTGATGAATAAAATCTATTAACTACTCCTGACATAACCCCCTTTCCTTTCCATCTTTTATAGGAGTAAAGTTTCTCAGTACATCCATATATAAAATATAGAAATAATTGCTTTGCACTATCAAAAAGTAATATCCATCCAAGAATGCATAAATAAATTGCAAAAAAGACCTTAACTGTCTCATTAAAATATGCATTTGAAATAAAATTTTAGTGTTGAATAGCAAATTTTCAATACATTTATGCTATTTCAAATAATGGTATAGTAATACAATGGAGAATGATTCAATGTAAAAAATTTTTAACACTTAGACCTTATGTTCATTCTTAAAACAAAAATCCCAAATATGTTTTAAGAGAACAGAATTATAATAATCATAATATTTTGAACAATATTATTTTCCATTTGGATAAAATACCATACTGGTAGTGAAATGAATATTTTACTGCAAGAAGGTAAGAGCAGTGTAATTTTCTGACAGTTAAAAATGAACTTGTTTCTGTAACCTTTGGACATTTAAACATTATGATATTTAGATTCAAATGGGCGTATTGAAAAGAGTGGTGTAATAATTGTGTTTACTAAAACTGTCCTCCATTAAGAATGTTTTTTTATTTCATTGATGACAGTTATAATAGCAACTTTTAAGTCTTTATATCTTAGGGGTTTTTTGTTTTTTGTCTTTGTTTGGTTTTGTTTTGCTATACCAGAGATTGAACTCATGACCTCATACTTGCCAGGCAGGCACTTATGCCACTGAGAATCTCTGACCCAAATCCTTTTTTTTTTTTTTCCCGTAGTACCCAAGATTGAACTCAGGACCTTGTGCTTGTCTTATGTCACTGAGCTAAACCCCCAGCCCTTTGTCTCTCAGTTTTAACAACCTTTTCTAATCTTAGAGTTTTGCTTGATTCGTATTCTTTCAAGTTGAGAAAGTGCTTCATTTTCTTGGTGTTTCATGTGCTAGGTATCTTTCAGTTCTGTGCTGGACATTATGAATGGTACACGTATTGTAGAAATTGTGGTTTCTGTTCTTTTCCCAAAAAGTACTGTGGCCTTTTTTTTAAGCAAGTAGTTTCATTATATCAGCTTAAATTGCAAACTCCATTTCCTCTCATCTCTGTAAATGCCTCCCATCTCTGTTTAGATTTTTTTCACATTTAGCTGGCTATTCTGCAATTGTTCTGCCCATGAGAAATTAAAGAGACAGTCAAAGATGTGTGTCTGAGAGCTCCCTTTTCTAATTCTTTTCCTTCCCAAATTTTTCAGCTGTTTTCAGTGTTTACGGGTTTTCCTGACTTCACTGTCATTAATTCCCAGGCCTGGAAGACTCCACATTTTGTATATGTCATGCCACTGTATGCACATTGCATTTAGTCTAAAAGCTCCCACGAAGTGTGATGAAGTAGCACATGCTTGTAATCCCAGCACTCTGAGAGACTGAGGCAGGAGGAATGCTAAATTCAAGACTTAGAGACACTCCCTGCTCCAAATAAACATTTTTAAAAGGCTGGAGATGTTGCCCAAAGCAAAGGCCGAGGGTTCAATCCCCAATATTTTAATACCAAAAGAAAAAGGAGAAAGCCCCAGAGTCAGGAACCTATTTCTTCCTTAGAGGCACAATTTCATCCTCTCCATGTACATGTGAACACCAGAGTGTATGTGTTACTCATGTCCAGATTTTGCAGTAGTTTCCCACATGAATGGGAAGATATGGTTATCAAGTAGAGTCTTACCGTATCATACATGGAAGCAGAACCCAACTTTGCTTCTAGAATGAAACAGTTCTATAAGCTGAATATGATATCCTATGCCATTATTTAGGCTAATGATGAAAACTTTTGGAGATCAACTTTATATTGTATAAGTCACATTTTTTCCTCACAACTCTGTTAGTGGTGTGGTAACATAAACATCTTATGTGCTATTTCAGGTCCTCTTGGCCTCATCCAACTGTGCTCTGGCCATGCAATGGCTGCCTGCTCTGCCTGATTTCTGACCAATTCCAAGCAGGCGAAGTCTGCAAGTGCCTACTTTCTTATTTTACTTTATTTGTTGCTGAGACAAAACAACCTGAAACCCAAAAGTAAAGGAAGAAAGGTTTATTGTAGCTCACAGTTTGTAGAGGTTTCATTAATAGTCAGCTAGCTCCAAGACAGAGTGACATGAAAGATGGGCATCATAGAAGAGAAACAGTTCATAGCAGGCAGAAAGCAAAAGACAGCAAGGCAGCAACTAGCTGAGTAACAATGCTGTCACAGCAGCCTGCCTCTCTGTGTATCACTTCCAGGCCACCTACCTACCCTTGGTTAGTGCTCCCCACACCCAGGGTGGGCCTTCCCATTGTCTGCACTCAGAATTCTGCCCAACCGAATCAGTGGACTAATTTAGTAATCAAACAGTATTAATCCCAGCATCACACACTTAATCCTAGCATCACACACTTAATCCTAGCATCACACATCCTAGATACAATCATCCCTGAAAATCCCCACCTGTGACCACATGAGGCTGTGGAGGGATTTCATGACACAAGCCATAATATCCTTCTTGTGCCCATACTGTCTGCCACCACCTCCCAGCTCATAGACAAGGCATAAGATACTGTAAAACCCAACACGGAGCCCCCATATGTGTAACCCAGATTTGGGGTAAGTATAGTGACTATTTAAATTTTTTAAATTACAGTAAAAGACACATTGCCTTTAAAGCCCTCAAAATACTCCCTCTGACTTCAAACACACTTACCCATCATTCCTGCCACCTTCTGAAGCAATTCTGAAAATCTTCTGCCGTGAATGTCTTAAACTGTGTTGTTGTGGCTACCTCTATGTCCTGATTTGATCCAAACATTTACCTTTCATGGTCATTTTGACTTTGGGGAAATGGTACAGTACCAGATCCAGTGAATAAGGTACATGAGGATTCACTGTGATGTTTTTATTTGACACAAATTTGCATAAACACTTTTAATTGATTCAGGACATTGAGGTAGCCCTGAAAAGACACTCAGGAATGACAACTTCAGAACTGCTTGGCAAGTGAATGGTGAAAGTGTGGAATAAGTGTGTAAGAAACATGGGGGAATATTTTGAGAGAGATTAACAGTACTGTATCTCTTACCATAATAATTTTTATTTTCAAATTATACACTCACCTTTTCTTTATCATACTGCGTATGAGATGAAAGCCAGTAGTAGACGGTTGGCTGGTATCTTCCCACTCATTACAGGTGCCCTGTGCTGGAGTCACCTGGCTGTGCAGTCAGTTCAGCAGAACCAAGCGGGCTCAGAAGTCTCTGTTGTACTGTCTCTCCTCCTTCCCTGCCTCAAGCCTTTTAGCTCTCCCTTTTCTCTCCCTAAAATGATAACTAGCTTATTGCCTCACATTCTGTTGTTTAGGGTACCGAAGTTAGCAGAAAGTGTCAGATATACCCACAATAACTCATTCTCCTAAGTTTCTAGATGTTCTTCATTTTGATTAGCCAGGGTCCACCCTGCTGGCAAAATTCATTTCCGTTTCAATGTTCTTCATGGTTCACTAGGAGAGATTTTGTATCAGACCTGTGATAGTGCAGGAAACAGAATATATTCCAGGCCCAGGCAGAAACACCAGTTTTTAAAAAATCATAGACTCTTGAACTCTGATTCCTCTTTCTTTTTTTTTTTTTTTTTCAAAAATGTTCCCTTCCTGTCCTACTATGGGGCAAAGGATTACATGTAGCAAATATATCAAAAGGGCAGCTGGCATTAAGACCATCATGTTTCAACAGATAAGCCTTCTTAATCCCCAGGCAATTTCCTGTACTTGATCATGTGTGTTCCAATGGTTGTGCTCAGATATTCTGTTGATGGAACAAAGGGAAGGGCTGGAGCCAGCTACAATGCACTGGAACAGCTAGAGTGAAGGGAACAAATCATCTTAAATGAGGGGAGGGACTTTCTAACAATTGGTGGATGTGCTGGTTACTTTTCTCTCACTGCTGAAACAAAATGCCTGATGCCCAAAATTAAAGAACGAAAGGTTTCTTTAGTTAACAATCTGGAGGTTTCAGCCCATAATCAGCTTACTCCAAGGCAGGGTGGCATGACGAGGGGCAACAGTTCATGGCAACAGAAGACAGCAAAAGCAACAAGAGCAAAAGGGGAGGAGTGAAGGAGCAAGACTTTTTCCCTCCCTTATATTCCATGCAGGCCACCTACTCCAGGGTGAGTGTAGCATTCACAGCCATAATCCCAGCATGGGACGGTGAATCAATCACAAACTCTAGAAGTCTGCCCCCATGACTTCATGGGGCTTTGAGAGGACATGCAGACACAAACCATAACAGCAGAATAAACCCAGTGGAGCAGCAGAGAAAATATTGCCCTGTGGGACAGCAAGAGCCCAGCCTCTGGAAGTGCCTGTCAGAGGTTATTTGGAATGTTGATGGCTAAACCTGAACTCTCCCAGGACTGTGACACTGAAGGCCAGACTCCCTGAATCACTGATTGAACAATTTGAGGGTAGCCTGAAAATTTACATGTATAAGTTTCAGGTGATGCTAACAACCACAACAACAATAGTAACAATATAACACAATAAAAATAATGCTGGCCCATAGGACACACTTTGAGAACTACTCTACAGATCATCTGATAAGAGAGACCCTTAAACTAAAGGCAAGAGAGTGTAGCAGTTAGGAGCAAAAGTTTTAGAATTAGATTATAGCTTGGGTTGGAATTTCTATTCAGCCATGCAGCAGCTGTGGAAATCTGGGCCAAGTATTAGCACCACCTAAACTGCTGTATCACCTGTGTAATTAGAATAGTAATACAACTTACCTCATAAAGTAGGTGTGGGAAATAAATTCATCAGAAGCAAGATAGTAATTGATTTTATCTTTCATTGTGGACATAAAAGCCATAACAGAGGTCCATTATGGTGGTGCATGCCTATAATTCCAGCATTCTGAGATACTGAAGCAGAAGGATTGTAAGTTTGAAGCTAGGCTACACAACTTAGTGATTTAGTGACTAAGACCACTAAGACTTAGTGATTTAATGATAGAGACCCTATCTTTAAAAGAAAAAGAAAAAGAAAACCATAACATACCTTGTTATGTAGTTATCATTACTATCTGGTTATAATCAATACAGGAATAAAGTCCCCATTCTTTCCAGGGTACAACCCTATTTTCAGAACACAAGGTCATCATTCTACAGCAGTAATCTATAAGTACCACATGTGCCAGGAAACAATATTGGGCATCATTTATTTTCCAGGTACCTTGTATCAGCATATAAATGTCACATCATTCTGGGGGAAAAAAAATGGGCTTCCATGTTCTAGCAGAAACCATAATCAAATAATTAGCTCTCCACTTAGAAAGACTGCTACCATAAGTATTGACCACTGAAGAGGAATCACTGTAACTAAATGGGATTTTCTAAAAATAAAAACAAAGTGCTATATTAAGATACCACACAAAGCCAATTTTTCCTTTGAGGGAAATATTCAAAGCAATCATTCTCCATTTGACATCTCTGGGCATTCCTAAAGTCCTGGAAACCAAATTTATCTTTGCTGACTAAAGCAGAAAATCTCCATGAATAATATCATTCAATCTTAGCCTTTGAAATGCCTTTGCCCACAGAAT
This sequence comes from Dolichotis patagonum, assembly GCA_004027295.1. Classification (NCBI taxonomy): domain Eukaryota; kingdom Metazoa; phylum Chordata; class Mammalia; order Rodentia; family Caviidae; genus Dolichotis; species Dolichotis patagonum. Next base: position 71,992 of record PVJX010002392.1, read on the forward strand.
TTCTGTGTCAACCTTTCCAAACAAGAGAAGCAAATTGATTCAGTCTTCATGGTGGGTCATCCATAGCAGGAATGCCATCCTCAGTGGACCCAAAGGAGCCATGTGATTCACATTTCAGGTTTTGATTTGGATTGGTAAGGCCTCAAGGGACAAAGGAAATAAAAATAGTAGGCAAAAGCAGGCTCTGAAAAAAATAAAATCACCAGGCAAGCACAGGTCAACTTCCTCTCTTTGGTTCCTTGCTGAAACAGCACAAATTGGAATCCCTTTCTGCCATGGAACCTCACTGTAGCCCTTTCCCAAACAGGGTCTCTATGGAGATGGAGAAGGTTCAGGAAACTATGAACACTTAACAGACTGACTCCTGCTACTTTCAAGGGCAGTCAGACCAGGAGCAGGAGGAATCCCATACCCATTTAGCAAACACTAATGCAGCTCCAACCATTTCTCAGATGTGATGACAGATGCCCTGTCCATTTGTCAGACATGGCAATGGGAGCCTGTGACCCACTGAGAAGGCAGCACCTGTCTCTGCCTCCAAGAAGGTCCAGCCACACATGGGGGCTTCAAAAGCATATCTTGTTGTAAAATTACAAGTTAGAGAGACAGAGTTTGGTGAGGCTGTTTCACAAAGAGGACCTTAGAGGCCAAGGAAACAGAAGAAAAATATCTTGCATTTGTACAATACTGTTCACTGTACCAAAAGTTTCTTTATCAATTCTTATGAAGCACCTAGTAGAAGTCAAAGGATGTCCTAGGCAGTTTTGGATCTCTGTAATGATTTTGATAGCTACCACATTGGCTAGTTTCTGTCAGAAGTGAATCACAAATGGTGAATTTCATTCTTATTTAAACATCTAGAAAGAGACAACAGAATTAAATTTCCTGGTTCTGTTGGATTTCATGTTCACTGTACTGCCGCCAAGCCAACTACTCTTTAGAGAAGATGTTGTTAGTAGTTAGAGTTGTACAGTGACCTAGAGAACTAGTGAGGAGAACCAACACAGGAGAACCAACCATGAGCTGAGTCTTGTTATATGTGACCTGCCAGGGGCTGAACTATGTCCCCTCAGACATGAACACTTGAAGCCTTAACACCCAGAACCTGAAACTGTGTTTGGATTTGGGATCTTAAAAAGGTAATTAAAGTAAAATAGGTCACGAGGGCCTGCTCCAATATGACTGGTACCTTTAAAGGAAAGAAGAAGAAGACGCAGACAATGCACAGTACCCAGGGAAACCATGCAAGGCCACAGCTGTGAGACAGAATGCACAAGTCAAGAAGAGAGGCCACAGAAAGGACCAAATCCAGTGATATGTTTATTCTTGGACTTACAGCTCCAGAGTTATGTAAAAATAAATTTTTACCTGCTCAGTGGTATTCTGTTATGGTAGCTATAGCAGATTAATATACTATATCATTTTATTTTACTATCTCTATAAAAGTAAGTGTGATGTCCATTTTCAAAGAGATTGATCTTCTAAGAGATTAAGTTTAGAAAGATAACTTTACAGGGGTCACATCAGCCCATACCAACAGAACCCAGTCCATCTGATTCTAAATTCTCTGGTTTACACTAATATCTGGCTTTTCAATCACACTCCGCTTTAACCCGGAAACTTCTTTTGGCCATGTTCCAAAACACCAGGCTTGTAGATTCCTGTAAGAATGGAAATGTCCACAGAGCACCACTCATGTGCCTATGCAGGGAACATTGAAGGCAAAGACAGAGTAGGACTATAGAAGATGAATTAGGTGTCAACAGTGTCTGGACTATTTATGGAGAAGCAAGGAGAAGACTAACATCCCAGCATCCTCCTTGAACAAGGACTATCTCCCACTTTTTTCTTCAGAGAAACCTTGACCACATTTTCTGAGTTTAGAGGACACATAAACTGACCATGGAATTTAGCTCCCAGAAAATTCTTCATATTCATACACTGTCTACCAACCAGTAGGGTACTATAGAGGTCCCTTTTCCATCCTCCTCGTGGTCCAGGAAGTTTACATTTATAATCCCATGGAAAAATTATTGGAATTTTAGTGAATTAATTCCAATCTACCCTTTTCAGTGCACCCCACAGCAGGAATGAAGATACCAAGTCTTATTTCTAATTATGGGTCTCCAAGGGGTCCTGAGTCTGACCCAGATGAAAGTTTATTGGAGCAAAGACCTCAATCCAGGGCCTAACCTGGATTTTATTAATTAGTCAAAAAGGGAGTGGCTTGGGGATTAGCGATTGTGAGAAAGACAGGAGACATATGAATGCTGTGAGCTAGGCTATGTAAGAAGCCTAAAAGTTCCTCTGTGATATGCAGAGAAAGGGATACGCAGAAAGACCAATCTACATAATGCAACTGACGTAGCATTTAATGTTTAGGTGGTGGTGCTTTAGTTTTGATGTGCAAACATTTTCTTGCCATGGGAAGTCATAGCCTCTTGTCTCAAGGCTGGAACTGTATTGACAGCCTTAGAGCAGTGGCTTTGCCATCCCACCTAGCTCCACCATGTTCAGGGAGACACTTAGGTGGGGAAATAAGATTATGCGTCAGCACCTCAGCCAGGCCTATTTACATTGCTTAGAGCCAGTTGCAGAGAAAAGGAAATAGTTTAGCCAGCTCTGTACATATCAATACATGGAGACAGGGCCAGATTTACCCAAAAAGTGGAGATAATTGCTCTTTATTCAAGGAGAGTTGCCCAGGTGGTCCTCTACAATGTATTATGCAAAAATGCTTCATTTGTGACCTACATGATTCAAATGTGAAAAATAACTCCGGCCTACTCTGTCATCACTAAATTGTCCAAGATGAGCTTCAACTTGGAATCCTCCTGTCTCCGCCTCCCAGAGTGTTGGAATTACAGGTGTGTGCCACCATACCTGGCTTGATTATTCTAAGCTTTGTCCTCACTGTGATAGAATTCTCTGTCACTCATAGACTTGGAGGCTGTTGCAGCCTGTTCTCCCTGATGAACCAGATACCTGCCTAGAGCACAATCCCTTCACTCAACAGTCACACAGCCTCCACAGAGACCATAGGCCTCCCTGTGTTCATACTGGTTCTTGTTCAAATGCTGCCTGGTCAGGGGGAGTCCATCCCGACCCTCTCTCAAGCAGCCCACACATACACCCATCCTCCTCCTCTTTTTCTGCTTTATTTTTCATTGCTCTAGCCACCCCCTCAACATTCACTGTGTATCCTATATGAGATATGATTAAAAAATAAGGTGAATGTTGACTCTTTTATTTGATTTATACAGTAAAATACCCATGTCACTAATCTCCCTCACAATTATCTCCCTCAGTTCCAACACAGTTCTTCCATCATTCATGCCACTTTCTGAAGCAGCTCTGGACGTACCCTTTCGTAAAGGTCTTTCAGTTGCAGTGTCATGGCTTCAATATCCTGATTCTATTCTGTGTGTTTACCTTCCAACATTGTTTTGATTTTGGGGAAGAGCCTAAGTTATACAGTGCCAGACCCAGCGAATAAGGTGAATAAGACATACTTTGTAGTGTTTTATTTGACAGAAATTGTCATAAACTTTTATCAGTAAAGGGCAATCAAAACAGAGGGAAAATGTTTAAGTTTTTTAAACTCATTATGGTAACAGCACATTGCTATTAGTCTTCCTCAAAATACTCCCACTGACTTAGAATGCATTTATTCCACCACTCTCGGCAATGTATCTTTTACTATAATAAATTTTTTTAATTTAAATGTTCATCTATTTTTGATTATCCCTTGTATTATCTACTGTCCGCCCCAGCCCTGTTAGAATGTAGCTCTGTGAGAGGACAGCCTTTAACTACTTTGCTCAACATATTTCTAGTGATTTGAAGTATCCTGCATGAAATAGAAAGTTCTACATAAAGGAAGCAAAAAAGGAGAAGGGAGGGAGAGAAGGAGAACCTAGCCCGGGTGTCATCCTCCTTTCCCAGCATCCACACCTCCAAAGGCAGCAGCTCAGGAGCACTGGAGAGCCAGAAGAGGTGTCCAGAAGCTTGTCATCTTCCTCCTTCAGGAGCCAGGGTCTGTGTCCCTCTCACCTGTCTCCTACTTCTGCAGCAGACATGGCACAGCTCTCAGCACAGCTGCCAGAGTCCTGCCATAAGTGGCTTCCTCAGTGTGGGCCACCCTACCCAGAATCCCAGGCCCCTGATGCTGAGTTCACCAGGCAAGGATGCAAGTCCCTTCCTGTCCCCTGCCACCCCTGTCTCCTGTCCCATCTCTCTGAGATGGAAGTTCATGGATCCAGGAGCCAGGACTATTAGATAGGCTTCCCAGAATGTTCTCTAGGAAGGGCTGTGGGGCCTTTAAGTCCACAAGTCAGCCCTACATTCTGATAAATCCTCACCTTTCCCCGTACTGTAACTGCAGCCTCCTACCCCATTCACACAGGGCCTATTGAAATCAAAAACTATGTCTTCTTTCTTCAGTCCCTAGTTCAAAGTCTGATACACGTGCAGCACAGTGAAGGTGTGATCTTTCATTCATTCCAAACACACTAGAAAGGCATTGCCTTGAACTCTAGAGGTACTGGAGCAAGATGGGACCTTTGTTCCCAAGGAGTCCGCACCCTAAGGAGGCAGGGAGGGAAAGATACCCAAGTGATAATGATTTGAATGTTATGAGGGCCATAAAAAAATAGACAGGGTTCTTTGGTCAACATTAACACAGGGATCTTACTTTAGGAAGAGTCACAAGAGAGGTGCAGGAGGATGAATGAGACCGCGGGCTCTGGGAAGCAACTTCATCACAGTCGAAGCCTCTATGCTGCCAGCCACTCAGGTTCCCATGCTCAGGTTCATGCAGCTTCGAGGAGCTAGAGGGGCCTATTTGTCTCCGATTACCATCTCTCTGTGTGCTGGTGGGCAAGAGTCATTAGAGTAAGGAATAGAGGGGAAGAGGGTGCAGAGAGGGATGTAGATCTCTTGCTTTGTCACATCTTCATTTTCCAACACTAGCTTTGAGCTGGAGGTTAGGAGGGTGGTTAGCTATATTTTCAGCAGGAGGAACTCTGGAGAAGTTGCTTATCTGGGAAAAGTCTAAGTTGTAGAGTTCTGCCTTGCAGTACCGGTTCCACCTCCAACTTAGAGTTTTTATTGCCCCAGCTCCAACAGGCAGTAGAGTAAGCCTGGCTGTAAGTACAGGCGTCAATGCTGATAATGAACCCAGAGGTCTCTTTCTCACCAGCTAACCTCCCAGGAGAGTGGATTGTGATGGGGAGGTGAGGATTCTAGAAATGCTGCAAGGACCCAGTGCAAGTCACTGCTGAAAGCTCCCTGTGTAGGACCCTGGGGATACCATTCACAGAGCCTGGCTCCCTGGAAGCCCTGTGCAGCATGGATGACAACACATCTACACAGAAGAGCAGTAACAGGGTAACCCTGAGCTCCTGGGAGAAAGGACAGAGAGTAGCAGCAGTGGCCTGGAAGCTGAGGCTCGTGAAGGTCTGTGAGAGGGGACATGAAGAAAAGTGTCAAGCATAGAAACGAGTATGGAGAAGCCAAGCAAGGACAGAAGTGTGGGAAGAGGTGTGGGAAGAGGAAGAGGAAGAGGCATGGCCTGCCCAAGTTGCTACATCCACACCATGGAATGTGTGGGACTCACTCTATTATTCAAGGAGGCAGCTTGCAAAAGATCGGGAAACCCAGGTTCAAATTCAAGATCAGAGCCTATAAAAAACACCTAAAAAATTCCCTGCGCTGAGTGGAAAGGAGAGGGACAGCAAGGCAGACCCCACTCTCAGGATCATCCTAGCCATAAGTAACACATCCCTCTGGGAGCAGGGTTGGCACGGGAAACACGCAGGAATGTAAAGAAAGGAAGAAAGAAAATGGCAGATGTCTGCCCTGTGCAGGGTAGCAAGAGTGGACAGTCATCCTGGGATGACAGGCTGTGCCTGTGCCTCCTGGACAGGGCTGGTGGGGAGCAACCTACTGGGGAGCAGAGGACCATCTGCACTCTCTCGCCAGGGCCTGTCCTGCCTGCAGGACCCACAGAGAGCACCAGTCCTCCCAGCAGCAGGGCAGGGGACAGCTGAATGGAGGCTCTGGGAGGAATTTTACTTCCTGTGCCTGCCAAGAGCTCAGTATGTGTTTAACAAGATGACTCTGGGGCTCTGTTGCCTCCAATTGTCCTTCCAGGTGTTGGGACACAAAGGCCTCTTTGGGAGAGGTTCTCAAGGGCCAAGCCTGGCAATTTCCCTGTGTAGGAGAGCATGATAAATGGAGGTATACAGCAGTTTCTGAGTGTTTACACACACACACACACACACACACACACACACACAACAAATATGTAGACATCTGCTTGTTAGATTCTACTGTGCCAACAGGGCAAGCTTTGATTCTCAGTTTTGCCCCTGGCCAGGGCCCGGACTTATCTCTGTGTGTGAGGAAGGTCTGGGAAAAGCCTGCATTGCTGATCCTGCAGCACAAAGGTCCCTGTCTGTAAGCTGTGGCGATTGCTTCCTTGAAAAGCCTCCAGAGTGACCAATGGAACTCACCAGCCCTTCTGTGGAGTAAGCCCTTGGGAGAAGGTCCGGGCCAGTGGCCATGCAACAGCGCACACATGATTACTGGGCTGTGCCTTGGCGCACCCACACACAGGTCACAGGGAAGGCAGGGACAGATGTACTCTGGCTCCCGTCCCTACCCTGCCAGCTGCCTGGGGCTCCCAGATTTACTTCCTCGTGGAATGTCCTGGGTCGGAATCTGTACCTCCCTCCGTACCACACCCCACCCACCCCCTGCAGGTGCTCACCTCCTCCCTCCAGCTGGCACTGACCTCCCCAGGTGCAGCCTGAACTGCATTCTGGGATCAGAACTCTGCTTTTGGAGCCCTGGTGTGCAGCTCACCTCCCATTCTACCTTTGTGGCCCCTCCTTCCCTCAGGATCAGAGGGTGTCCTTGGAACAGGCTGTGTGGAACAGAGAGGAGAAAAGTCACCACAAGGAGGGGAGAAAATGAAGACAAAAAATAAGAAAGAGGAGACAAAGGCAAGCATAAAACGGCAGCAAAAAAAAAAAAAGGAAGAATGTTTGGGAGCAAAAAGATGAAGAGGAGTGAGCGCAGGAAACAAAGCTATAAGGGGAAAGGATTCAGCAAGCCCTCCCTGCCCCCAGGCAGGCTGGGGTCCCAAAAGGACCATGTGAGCTGGAGGAAGGGACCACAAAAGGCAAGGGCACAAATCTGTGCTCAAATTTTAGGATGAATAAAAATCACACAGAAAAATTGATGCATCTTGAGACCATTATTGTTAAGTAAACTACATCAGGCACACAGCTTAAATATCACATGGCTTCTTTTATATGAGAAATCCAAAGTATAGATAAATTAAAGAGCAAAATAAAAGAGAATAGAAAACAGAGAAGTCTTTTTCAAACAGGAAAAGATCAAGAGATGGAGGGAAGGGAAAGAGAGGGGAGGAGGATGTCAAAAGAATTAAGATGTGTGATGTACATGTACCAATTTCCTACCACAAATGTGATCATTATGTATGGCAAACATGTACAAATAAAAAACTTAAGTACTTAAAGAAAAGATAACAAAAATCATATAAGATATGTGTTAGAAAATACAAGCTTCTAGTTTCTACTCCGGGGCTCTGAATGGAGTTCTCAGAATCCTCTTTTGATAAAGCAACCCAGGAGTTTCTGATGGAAGCATTAGAAAATACTGTCCCAATCTTAGGAGGACATTGTGGCACATCTGACTCAGGGAGTGACTCACAGAATTGGAAACTTTAAAGGGTCCTCTTGGGGACATTGCTCTTGGGCCATGAATTCAAATACTGGACTCCAGAGGGGTCTGCTCATCAGCTGACTGTCAGCATGTAGGATGGTGGGAGGAAAATTTTCCCATCTGTGACATGGAAGGTTATGAGTCCCAAGGACACCTTTGTTCCTCATGATTCTCCTGACATCTATATTCACCTTGCTTTCACTAGAGAGACGCTTATATTCAGAGGCCAAAAATTAAGAGACTGTTTATCCTCTCTGCCTGTAGATAGAGAAGAGTTTTGCCCTTTTAAAAAAGAAGTTTTAAGAGCCCACTTTGTGCTCTAGGATCTGCTTTAAAGTTCATGCCAGTTTGCTTAATTATATTTGTAGTATTTCACACACAGCTTCCCTTTAGAGTATTTAAACCTCCTTCAATGAAAGCTTTCTTGTGTTTCAAAGTATTTTTAAGAAAAAATGACCAAATTTGTTTAACAGCTTGGTTTTCTCCCTTGATTTTTGAGTGTGTTGTATTCTGATATAAACAAATTAATTCAGGTGCATGCTTGCAATCCCAACAATTGGGAGGCTGAGCCAGGAGGTTTGCAAATTGGAGTTTGACCTGAGCAATTTACCAAGATCCTACCTCAAAATAAAAAAGGGCTAGGGAACAGCTCGGTGTGGAGGCCCTTCGGTACTGAAAACAAGCCAACCAATCAACAAACAAGTTAGGTCTTAGAATGCCAAAACTGATTCCATGGCCTTCTGGCAGATTTCCCCTAAATTATGATGCTTGCCTTTCTGCTTTGGGAACCAAATTTATTAGATTAACTCTTCTGCCTTACTTGTGAAGCCAAGCAAGATTCTAGCTCATCCCACCTTTGCAGCCTTACTTCCAGCTGGTTCTGTCCACTTGATCTATACCTCCTTCTGCATTTGTGCCACTAAGTCTTCAGGCTTCCAGAATGTTCCTCTGCCTTTCTGTTCATTAAATTTTCCTGTCCCAAAGTTCAAGGCCATCAATATCTTTGTTATTTTAAAAATCCCTGGTTTTCTCTTAATTAGAATTCAATAATTATCTATTAAATTAATAGCTAATTTTCTACCCACCCACAGCAAAAGTTGGAGTTCTTTCCCTTCTTATAATTAGAAACTTCTTAGATAACAATATTGACACCTTATTTCCTATGATGATACAATTACACCTATGATGATACAATTACACCATGTCACACTGTACCTTTACAACAAGAAAAAAACAAAAAAATATAGAACTTCTGATAAATTCTGGAGTGTTTGAAGGATAACTTGTGCCAGAAGATCAACCCTAAGAACCATGAAAAATCCTTGACCTGATTTTCAAGTTCACCCATTATCTCCATCTACCCCTTCTGCCCAGTCCTGTCTCCCACTGGTCCCCAACATGTTTAGTCTGAGCTTGTGCCATCACCTGTTGCACCAACCCTTCATACATCACCTTAACTCTACTTCTCTGCTGTTGTTCTCACGAATCACCCATATCTGGGCTGCTCTTTTACCTTCCATACCTCTTTCACTCCCACTCAGTGCAAAAGGGACATTATGCATCTTGTCATATCCATAGCATCTACCTCCTGTCTTAGTTACTTCCTCATTCTAATATAAAATACCCACCACCCACAAGTCAAAGGAGGAAGAGTTTATTTTAGCTTACAGTTTGTAGAGGTTTCTGCCCATAGTCAGCTAACTCTGGAGCAGGGCAGCATGGCAGAGGAGAAGCTATTTTTGGCGTAGCAGGCGGGAGGCAGCAGCAGTGAGCCTTCTTTTCCCTTTTCATCCCATTCAGGCTATAAGCCTATTGGTTGGTGCCACTCACTCTCAGGGTAGTTCTTCTCTCTGGCCACAACCAGAATTATGTTAACCCAGTCCATGGGCTAATCCAGTCATTAGACACCTGTGGCCCAGTGTCACTCACACATGATTCAGTTACTCACAAAAGCCCAACCTGGGAGATGTGAGGCTTTGGGGGTATATCTTGGATATAAACCATAACATCCCTGTCATGGCTTATATCTAGATGTCACCGAAGGCATCATGCATTCATAGTGGGGCTCTTGGCCCTAACTGAATGTAGCGTATGATCCTGGGAATTAAAAATGCAATGCTGGGATTAAGGATGCCCCACCCTGGGTGTGGGTGGCATTGCCCAAAGGGTGGGTAGCCTGGATAGAACAAAAGGGACAGAAAGAAGGCTGCTGCTTCTTAGCTACTTTGCTGCCTTGCTGCCTTCTTCCTGCTCTGCTTTGCTGTGGACTGTTTTTCCTCTGTGATGCCTCTCTGCCATACCGCTCTGCCTTATAGCCATCTAGATGACTATGGACTGAAACCTCTACAAACTGTAAGCTGAAATAAACTTTTAAGAAAAGTAACTGAGAGAATCCCCCATGAATCGTCCTCCCATCTTACAGTGTAAAGGTTGCATCATATCATTCTATATCACCTAGCATGGCAGTTACTTGCACCCAATTTTTACATATTGGTTTTCATATCTGTTAGTCTTTTTCTACAAATGGATAATAAGGTTCAGAGAAAGTAACTGGCCATAAGACATGCTGTGGACCTGCTTCATTCTAAGCACCTTCTTGGGAGAATTTAGATTGGCCACGGTCCCATATGAGCAGCCATGCTGGGTGACTATATTTCTTTCCCAGGGCTGACATAACAAAATAACACCAACTTGTCTGGCACTTGGCCTCATCTCCTGAACACAGAGATCCTTGCTTCTAGTTTAATAACAGGGAAAACTCTCCTGTCTGCCTTCAGAGGTGGCTGCTATTTAGAGGCAATGGGAATAACAAGGGTGACTGGATATATGTTCCCAGAGAGACGTGAGTTCTGTTCAGTGTTTCAGTTCCGATCTCTGTGACACATACCCTGCATTACAAAAAACACCACAAACCAAAATACTTTTTCTAGACACATATTCTAGGGCTCAGACATTCAGAAAGGACGTCTTATCTCTGCTGCAATGTGGACACTCTGCTGGGAAGAGTAGACTCCTGGAGCAGCCTGACAGCAGGAAGTGAGACTCCGATTCATGGGCCCGGATGGTCGCCTAGAGCCTGACACACTGCCTCTTCCTGGGGGTCCTGCCAATCACTCAGAACCCAAACACTGTTTCTGCAGGGGCCTTGGGGGCTTCAGAACAAAAGCTTGGCTCTTGTTTTTGGTTTTTGGTTATTGTTCTTGTAGCTGCCATTGCTTTGGTTTTTTAACTTGTCTTTGCATACTAAGGATTGATCCCAGGGCCTCAGGCTGAGTACATTCCAAGCCCTTTTTATTTTTTGAGATAGGATTTCTCTGAAATTGTCCAGGCATGGCCAGCCCTTACCATTCTCCTGATTTCTAAATACTGGGATTACAGGTATGCACCACTGCTCCCAGTTTAGGATTTTTGTTGTTATTGTTGGGGGGAGGCTGCTAGAGATTGAACCCAGGTTCTTCATGCTGGGTTATATTCGCAGATCTTTTTCTCTTTTATTTCAAAACAGGGTCTTACTAAGTGACTAAATTGCCCAGAGTGCTGGCATTATGAGTTTGTTTTCATTATGTAATCTTATTTCTGTTGTGTTCCCACATCTGTCCATTTCCAGTGGAACAAATACAGATCCTGCCCCTCAGGAGGAGAGGTGTCAAGTTCACATCATAAAAAACAATGAAGAGTATTTTTGTGACCATCATTGGAAAGTACAATTTCTCAATCTACTGCCTGGTTAAAATAGTTCCCATCCCTGTCTCCTGCACAATACACTCATCCCTTCTTCCAAGACCACCAAGTCTCATGATAGCAGTTCAAGTTATTTAAATTGGCTCCGAGGGCAGATGTGTTTCTCAGATACAGGCATCTGAGTTCGTTCCTCCAATCCAAACACCAGTGAACTAAAGTTATTGGCCCCATGTGCCCAATTATACAGTGGCTGGCCATAACCACAGTGGGCACACCTCTTTAAAGAGGGACAAAATAAGACACACATCACAAGCACAGGTCCAGGCAGCATCTGGAACCCAGAATGGCACATGTGCCCTGTCCTTTAAGGTTTAGGTCTGCTGCTAGTTCCCGGATCTTGGCTCCACCCCAAGTGCTCTGAACTCTGCCCCGAAGGCTGTTAGCTCTGTCCTCTGGGTCACTGCTCCTTTGCAGAAAAAAACGGCCCGAGTTTGCAGCCCAGTTCGCCTCTCCACCAGCTCCTATCTCAAGCAGCTGAGGAGTTCCAAGGTCTTCCGTCCTTTATCTTCTTCCAAGGAAACCTGGTATAATCCTTTAAAAAAAAACTTTGTGAGCTCTTTGGATATTGATTTATAATTGACCATACTAGACAATAGCCACAGCCACAAATCTCCTGGAGATAGGCTTCTCTCTACCTTAGGCCCCCTGTGAGGCTGGGTGAAGGGGCACCCTGAAGATTCTTACACAACCTGTTGTCAGAAGGTGGTCACGTTGCAGTGACTCTGCTGAAAATCAACAAACAAGACAGCTAATGGAGCGATTGATGCTTAACTCTATAGTGGATTAAAAAAAATAAAAGAAAAAGAAAAATCTTTCTTCCTTTAATTATTGGGGCAATTGGAGACACTTGAATTTGGACTTTATATGAGATAATATTATGTTTTCAATGTTAGATTTCCTGAATGTGATCCTTGTTACATCAGAGAATGTCCTTGTTCTTGGAAGACATGTGTTAGGATATTTAGGGTAACAGTAATTGAATTCTGTGTGAAATGAACTCTTAAATGGCTTGCCAAAAAAAAAAAAAATACGTGTGAACATGCATGTGTGTGGAGGAAAAGAGGAAAGCAAGGAGACAGAATGTTAACAATCGGTGAACCTAGATAAAAGGGCCCATGAACATTCATCATGCTATTTGTGCAACTTTGCACAAATAGGTTGGAAGTTTTTTGAAAACTTAAAAGTTAGTGGAAATAGTGTGCCATGTTATTAATTTCAACATTCCCACATGCACATTGGGATCATTCAAACCTCATTGCAAGACACAGTGAGATGTGAAGATCACAAAGAAAAATGTTAAACTGTTGGGGAAGATGAGGCAAAAGGATCAAAATTTAGGACTGAGCCTGGGCAGATGAGTAATTTAGGGAGACCTGTGCTTCAAAATAAAAGTTAAGAAGGAGTGAGAACTTTGTTCAGTGTGAAGGTTCTGGGTTCAGTCTTCAAAAAGAAGTAAAAAGTGTTTAGGGCTTTACCTCACTGGGTTGTTTGGAGCTTTTTGTTTATTTGTTTGTTTGTTTGTTTGTTTTTAATTATCTGTGCTTGGTTGACCTTGAAGAGAGGCAGAACTGTTGAAGACCAATAAACTTATTTTCTTCTCCCTTTAACTAAACCAAATACAACCCTCATTGGAATCTTTCAGGCTCTGGGCTAAGGTGTGAGCTTCTGGCTTCTTCAAATCAGAAATGACCTTCCACTTCGGCTTTTGTAGCTCATAGCATATGTGATTTCATGTGTCACACATCAAACAGTGCTTTTAGAAAAATCAATTGTCTCTTAACCTAAAATAACTTGTTCTGGAAGAGATACCTCCAGACTTAGGAAACAGAGTTTGGTATGGCTGATATTTTATAACTCCAAGGTCTTATCAGAAGCAAGTTGTACAAAGCAAAATGTTGCCAAGAACACTCTCTGGGCTCTACAGTAAGAACTACATTGTAGGCCAACAATGATGTGGTGAGCTTGTGCTCAGGGCTTAAGAATCTGAACCGCTGGTGAAGAAAGCTCTGAGAAATAGGATGTAAGGTCCACCTGTGCCAGCAGTGAGGTAGACAAGGAAATATGGTCCTTCCTGCTCCTCTCCAGGTAGAAAGGTTGGGCACCAAAAATGGGTTGGTCCATATACCATCAGTCTTATGGTAGCATAGGATGGAAAATTAGCTGCCATTGTGAAGGGACTCTGGCACTCAACCAGTAGCACAAAAACATCAGGCAAAGGTTAGTGTCTCCTCCTCCATTCACAAGAAGAAGAAAATGAAATCAAATTTATTATTATCATTACAAATTAACTCTGACCTAAGCGCTGTAGGTGTGGCTAGGGATACAAAACAAACGAACACATAATTCCTCCTCTCAAAAGATTCAGTTGAGCAGAGATGAATCTGTAAAACCAAAGCAGTGGAATCCATAGGGAAGAAGGACAAGCCAGGAAGATAGCATCAGACATGAGGCAGCATCCCAGAAGGAATGGGAAGAGGGGGTGTGTACTCGGAGACCAGAGGAGGGACATTCTTCCACAGACGCAGGGAAGACAAGACAGACAGTCTTCAGAACAGTAGACGGCAAGATCCCAGCACCGAAACTCTGAGTCAGAGTCACGTGACCAGGGGAGAACCAAGAAGCCAAGCCATGCCCTTCTGTGAGCCAGTCAGCACACAGGCCCAGAAAGAAGAGCTGTCCCTCCACCCCCAGTAAGCAACCAATTGATTTGGAGGAACACAGGCTGAGATGATAGCAACTAAAGTAAAGAAACAACTTAGCACTCGTATTGTCTGATTAAATTTGCAGGCCTAAATAAAGCCAGTAGTCTGAGCATCTATCTAGAGGATAATAATATGCAATATAATAAGTACCAGGGATCTCTCACTGCCTTGTTTTTGAAATCCAACATTGTTCTCATTGTTTTGTTTTGCTTTGTTCCATTTTATTGTTTTGTTTCATTGCTTTTAAAATTTAAAAAAAGAAACTCTGAGTCCAAAGGTACTATCTTGAATCTCAGTGAATTCATCATCAATATAATCTCAGGAGCTTCCTGAATAGATGACTTCCATTAAGGAAAAAGGAAGCGAAATAAGTAAGAACTATTTGATTAAGGATTAGTAGAGAACATCATTACAGCTAAGCATTATTTGTTTAAGTCATTCTCTCAACATACTCTATATCCTTCTCAGGCTGGTGATTAACACTTCTAATGTTAACAATGCAAATAAATAGTACAATATTTTATGTTAAGTGAAATAAGCCAGGCACAGAAAAGCAGATACTACATGACGCCATATATTGAATTTAAAGATGTTGACTTCACAGAAATGGAGCGAAATGTTGGTGACCAAAGCATGGGGATTTGGAGAGGTAAAGATACTGATCAAAGGATGACAGTCCAATTATAAGGAATAATTTCAAGAGATCCATTTTACATTATGATGACTATAGTTAATATATTGTGTGCTTGAAAATTGCTGAGCATAGATTTGAAGTGTTCTCATTACACACACACATACACACACGCGCACTTGTTAAAAGCTTGATTTAACCACTCTACAATATACATATACATACATATATGTATATGTGTGTGTGTCAAGAACATTATGTTGTATGTTATGAATACATACAGTTTTACTTGTCAATTAAAAATCAAACATTTTAAATAAAAAACAAATATGTTCACAAAATTCCACTGCATGTTTGTCTCAGTCAATTTTCTATTACTGGGACAAAATACCTGACACCTACCACTTCAGAAAAAAAGAGATTTATGTAGACTTCCGGATTCAGTCCATGGTCAGCCAGCTCCAAAGCAGGAAAAGCATGGTGGAAGGATCTGGCAGAGGAAAGCACGGTGGCCAGGAAGCCAAGAGGAAAGGGAAGAGCTGGAGAAGGGGACAGACCCTTGCAGATCACAGCCTAAGTGACTCACCTCTTTTAACCAGGTCCCACCTCCTAACACCATACTTAATTTGGAACTTTTCAGTGGATTAATCCTCTAATGAGTATAGCGCCCTCATGATCCAATCATCTTCCAGAAGTTCCATTTCAGAACACATGTGCTTTTTCTGGGACATTCTAAATCTAAACCATAATATAACTTACCTAAACACCTAAAACATGACTAAAAACATAACTCACTGTTTATATTACAGTATAAGACAATGAAGTTTTAAAGTTATTTGCGAAACATAAAGATAAGAGTAAAACCTAGAGAATGAATTTAAGAAATGCAAGCATCCTGGTTAAATGCCTTCTGTCACTAGATTCACTAGTTTAACCACAATTTTGTAAACTGTATCTTCTCCCAGGTTAGAGCAAGATGTATCAAAATAGCATATCAAATATAGTAGTGAGTGTCTCATGGATGATTCTGGCCAGGCAACTTCTGTCTTTGGCAGTTTCGGTCGATAGTTTCTCTGCTGCCGAGTAGGTCAGATTTTAAAACCTGTTAATATGTCCACTTGCTCATAAGTCTATATAGTAAGGCATAGACAGTCGTCTAGCACACTCCAGTGCAGCCTCTGCAGCCGGGCCTCCCAGATTCGAGTTCCACCTTTGCCACTCGCCTGTGACCTGGCTCTCTAATCTCTCTGGGTCTCGGGTGCCCTTATTTAAGATAAGGAAAAGGATATGAATAATACCCCCTGTTGGGAAAATTAAATTAGTTCATATGTTTAAAACAGTGCCTGGAATATAAAAATCATTCAGTAAATATCAACACACTTAGCTATCTATCAAAGCTTCAGAATATATACATGCAAATAAAGAGCAAAATAAAAAACAGGTAAATAGGAAGTAAAAGATAAAAAAACAGAAAAAAGGAAGTAAAAAATTTAAATAATTCCCCAAATTACCTGTTACATTGTTTAAAAATATTTTAATATATATTCTAATTCATTTCATTTATAGTAATAATTTCTCTCAGTTCGTTGAAAAGAAATTTTTTTTGCTATTATCTGTTTATAAGAAAGAATCTTCAGGTCAGTGATACAGCTCAGCAGCATAGCGCCTGCTTGGCAAGTGCAAGGTCCTGAGTTCAATCCCTGGTACAAAAAAAGAATCTCTTTTGTCTGTGTCTTGCATAGTTCTCTAAATAACTACTTTGAAAATAATGATACACAGTATATTATCTATTGTTATTCTCTTATTATTTTATTATGAAGTTTTATTTTTTCATAAAATTTTTTTAAAACTTCAGATTGCCTCAAAACTGTAGATATTGATGGCATCAGTCCTCTTTTCCCTTTATTACCTTAAAGACTTGTTTCATTTTTGTCTTTCTTATTTTCATTGTTTATGAAATTTGTGAGACCAGATATCAGAAATTATGGACTTTGTCACAAATATGAGATCTGATATAATGAAATCTAAGTTATTCCTAAACAATAAAAGTATCTTTTCAGTAAGATGGAATGCATGTAATAACAAAACATTATGAATATATTACATTTCTTTTTTAGTTTCTTATTTTTGTCTTGTTTTGCTCAGCAGAATTTAGACCACGGATGATGGCTAAACTAGAGTGGCCACAGGTGACCACTGTTCCTGGGGTCAGAGTTGACATGTTTAAATTCAGTGCATGGCTTTGTCATCCATGAAAATTAATAAGTTGAGAGGTCATAAGTAGGATATTCCTAAAAGACATGGTATAAAAGGGTTGAAAAGTGCATGTTCCTCCGTAACAAAAACTATATTTCCCTTGAATACTTGTTGCTCAGTGAGCAAAGGCCAAGTAGGGTGCAAACACTCTGAGTATATTATCTCAACTACTTAAACCAAAAAAGGGGTAGTAAGATTATCTGCACTCTGTGGATAAGGAAACTGACTCCAACTGGTTAAATAACCAGCCTGACTGGCAAAACCCTGACCCAAGCCCTGGCCATCCCACCTGAACTTTGCTCTTCCCTGGGGCCCTGCAGTGGCTCCTGGCTCCACATTAGCTACGGGCTGAACACAAGTGACAGTAGAGTGAGTGTCCTCCACGGGACGGGACGAAGCTCCAGGTCCTGTCAGCCTACAAAAAGGAGCAAAAGCACCAGGCGCCACCTCCAATGGGGTGAGAGGACAGCTAGGGTCCACCGCCCTTGGACACCTGCCCAGAGGGACCAGCCCAGCCATACCCATTTGCATTGGGACCAGGGACGTAAAACATCCTTTGCTTTCCACAGCTTTTATTTCTTTATCCATTAGTGGGATTTTTTATTTTCTTGATGATAAAAAGAATAAATTCTCCTTAAAATTTTTCGGGCCACTTAGTAAGGCTGCTTTTTTTTCTGAGTTTTTTGTTGTTGTTGTTGTTTTGTTCTGTTTTCTGGGCCTTTTTGTTTGGTTTTGTTTTTGCAGCCCTGGGGATTGAGCCCAGGGCCCTCACACTAAGCTACATTCCCAGCCCTATTTATTTATTTATTTATTTATTTATTTATATTTTGAGACAGGGTCTCACTAAGTTACTAAACTTCCCAGGCCGGGCTCAAATTTGTGAGCCTCTTGCCTTAGCCCCCCAGAGTGCTGGGATCACAGACGTGTGCCTCCACGCCTGGCTAGTAAGGTGTTTTTTAAAATATGAGTGTTTCTTCTAATCCCACCACCTGGAGTTGATATTGTGCGGTAGTCCCTCTTCCTCCCACACTGCTGCTCTGTGTGTGACTGTCTATGACCATTTGTACATGCACAGAGCAGGACCCTTTTGAAAGCCTGGGAATGTGACCCACAGCCCTGCCCCATTTATCCTAACAGCACAACAAAAGCTCAATCTGCCACTTGACGCCAGCAGCCTAGATGTTTGTAAAGGAGAATAAAGTCAGTACCATCTATCACGCCAGCCCTAGTACAAGTGAGGGATTTGTGCTTGAAATAAAATTACCTACATCCTTTGGGCTGTACAGGTCATTCTCTATTTCAAAATTAAACCCCACAATTCTTTCTGCAATCTTCCCTACTGGCATCTACACAGAAATGATAAAACAGGATGGCAGCCAATGAATATTTGTACTTATTTTAACATGAGGAAAAAAACACAACCCCTTGGCTTCTCAAAGGCACACTGTTTTAGGACTTGTGTCAAATGTGGACTGTTGGAGGTTATACAAGGATTTCTGTAATATCCAGTACCTATTGGGTTAGTCTTTGGATAAATAAAATAATTGAGGGTTTTTTTTTTAACCTTGAAGTAAACATGGTTAGTTTACTTGCTAGCTAGAGTTTCTGTTGCATCTCAGCAGCTGGTGTCCTGCCCACTACAGAGGACAGCGTAAACTCCCACCTTGGCAAGATGGTGTCCTGGTTTTAGGCTTAGCAAGGTGTGGGCAGCCCGTAGTAAAGACACCAATTTCTGAGAGGTTGAGCTCACTATCTAAGTGCTAGGTTCCAGATCCCACTGCTAACCTGGTATATACGGGGACAGTCATGGCTCCCACCACAGGGGGTGGAAAGCATTTCCCGAGCCAGTTCCTGAAGAATGCGCAGTGGGGATGGCGTGGCGAGCTGCTGGTGGGTGCGCGGCAGCAGTCCTCAGCTCAGCCTCATTGTGTGCTGTGTGCACCTGTACTGCAGGAACAAGCAAGTTCTGAGCGGATTGCTAGGCATTGTCAAACACTGGGCGGGGTTCTGTGTTTACACTGTGCTAATGTTTACAGCTTGGTAAGGTAGGCTGGGGGTCCTGGAGATGGAACACAGGGTCTTCACCTCGAGCTACTTGCCTAGTTTTTATTTTTTTTTATTTTTTATGATAATTGTTTAATTTTTATTATTTTGAAGGTAGCAAAATACAACAGAATGAGACAGAGCAAAGCCAGTCGAGACAGTGCAGTGAAATCGGTACAGAATGTCACAGCAGGTTACCGGGATAACAGTAATAGGTACCATAGTATATCTCATTATCTTCACAATAGTTGTTGCTTCAATCAGGTATAGCAAAATCAAACCAAATACAGAACACCATAGAACCTATCAAAACAGAATATTGAATAGAGCAATACAATTAACCAGAACAAAGCAAAATAGTGATAACGATATTTACCTTCACAGAGATGGCAGAAGGAAATCCCCCCTATTTGCTACATTGCATATGGTCAGCCCCCCAAGAGATGCTCAGATCTCTGGCTCCCATTTGCTAATGGGGCGGCATGGGGCGGGGCTTGGATGGGATGTTTGGTTCTCAGCTCGCCTGCCTGTAGGCTCACGGCTGCTTACCAGGGAGGCGAGCCGGTTGCTGAGTTTCCCAGCACCCTAAGTTCCAACATGGCACAGATCTCACGAGACACTGCCTGGTTCTCCCCCTGGAGTGGCTGCCGCTTGCTCAAGCCATTGCTGATTACCAGGGAGGTGGGCTGGTTGCTTGGTTTCCCAGTGCCTAAGTTCCAACATGGCATGGATGGTCCTCTCCCTGGGGCAGCCACTGCTTGCCCGAGCCATGGCTGCTTACCAGGGAGGTGAGTGGGTTCTTTATGTTTTATTTTAAGACAATCTGAATAGAGTACTAAGTTGTCCAGGCTGAGTTCAGCTTCCCTGAGTGCTGGGATTACAGTTCTATATCACCATTTCAGGCTGAGGTAGATATTCTTAACCCCATTTTCCAAGTAAGAAAACTGTTTTTTTTGTTCAGTCTCATATTGCCTAGAAAGTTCTTTCTATAGAGACAAAAAAAAAGATATTACAAGTTTAGGGTGCTGTAATCAAATAGGATAGACTGGGTGGTTTAGAAGCAGCATAGCTTTATTTCTCACAGTTTTGAAGCTCAGGAAATCTGAGTTAGAGACTCTGGCAGATTCAGGATCTGGTAAGGACCAGATTCCTGATTCATAAATGGCCATCTTCCCTGTGTCATCACACGGCAGAAGGGATGAGGAACTTCTGGGGTTCTCTTTAATAACAGCCCTAATCTACCCACAGTGGCTCGGGCCTCAGGATATAGTCAGACCATAAAGGTCACACTGTGAATTACGCTTCAGCAATGCACAGGGGCATGAGTATTCAGTCTGCAGCTGGAATATGTACACGTATGGTAGGTGCCTGATTGGCTATGTTCTTGCCTAACCTAATGTATGTACACCAAGCAAATTCTATCTAAATACTGTATTTCTGGTAGCAAATGTCTGAGACTGTGCAGAAAATCAGTCTTTTTTATTTTTATTTGTACGTGTTTGCAGTACATAATGATTGTGCTCATTGTGGGGAATTTGTACAAGCACAGGACACACCTGAATTCTTTTTACTTCCCCTTTCCCTCTCTTCCCTCTCTCCTGCCTCCATCTCTTGGTCTCCTTCCTACTTGGAAAAGATCTATTTCCCTGTGTCCTATTACCTATCTTTTATTTTGCTCCTTAATTTATTTATATTTTGAATTTCTCATATAAGAAAAGCTGTGTGAAGTTAAGCCTGTATACTGATTTATTTCACTTAACATGACCTCAAGTTTTATCCAATTTCCTACAAATGCTCAAATTTATCCTTCTTGGTGCAGAGTAGTACCCCACTGGTGAGTACACACCACATTTTCTTTACCCACTTTTCTGTCAATGAACATATAGAAAATCACTCTCATACATTTAATAATAGATATCCAAAACATATAGTGGGTATGATTTTTTAAACCAACAGCTTTAATAGTGGGAACTTACCTTCCATATCTATTGGGACAAATATGCCAAGATAAAAAGGACCATGATATTCACCTCAACATTTGTTTATAACACTAAAATGTATTAGTAACATAAGCATCTTTCGATATGAAGCAAAACAAACTGTACTGTACAAATAATGTTATGGCGTAGCCTTTGAAGGCAAAAGGTGGGATGGTGTTCAAGATACGCATCTTCTGTCTAATTGTAACTTTTATCAAGGAAGAGAAAAATTTTTATGGATGGTGGCAACCACCAGTGGCTTCTGAGAGACAAGTTGTGGTAGATTGACAATTAGTGGTCACCTTGTAACACCCAGCCGAACTGAATCGGCATGATTCTGGGTACAGATGGTTGACCTTAGGATCATTGCCAAAAACACAAAAAGGAGAACTGAAGAGGAAGGTGTGGTGCTGTTGGCTGTCCTGGAGGAGCCTGTCAAAGTTCTTTCCTGATACGAACTTGGCTGTTCTCATTGTCGCAGGAGTTGAACACCTCGCCGTCATTGAGGATGGCAGTGGTACTTTTTGAGGCAGCTTTGGTCCTTATTTTGAGTGTCATTCGCTGGCTCCAGTGTAGATCCCTCAGCCTGCTGGCACAGAATTTCTAGCATCCACCACTGACATTTGAGCCTTTCCAGTGCAGATTCATGAAACAGACTTGCCTGAGACATTGCCGTGGGCTCCCGGGGTTCAGCCGGATTCGTGGAAGACGTCACACGGAATCTAGGCCCTCAGCTGGATTCTCTGGGGTCTTTCGTGTATACACAGGTTTCCTGCACTCTTTCTTTTGTATTTGACTCTTTGGGTGACTATTATAAAGTAATTCTATACATTATGTGTCCTGTGTTAGATTGTTTTCCTTGCAAAGCCTGAGTACAACACAAGGAGAATTGTGAGTGTAGCATGAAAAAGAGAATTGTTTCAGCCAGGCTGAGGGAAAGGGGAAGGGATGGAATACCCATGGGCCAGGAAACAAGGGTGTGTAATGGAAGGAGCCCTGCTTGTGGCTCCAAACCCCTGCTGTAGGTAATCCCAGACAAAGCCTCACTGCAAAGCGTCCCCAGGGAAGTCCCCAGGGTGGCCCTGAAGAGGGAACATTCCCCGGAGAGGGCACAAAGTGGCCGACAGGAGGGAGCAATTTCTTTAGAAGTCTCAAGTTCCCTACTCAGACTCTGGCACGGACGTTGTGTGGTTTTACTGACAGTGACAGATGAGGAATGTTGACGTGAATCAGAGAGAGCTAGTGTGACACGCCAGGTTCAATGATCGAATCATTCCTCTTTTTCTTTTTTAGGAATACAGCTTTGCATGGACCTGGACTCACATAATTATGAGGACATAAAGGCGGGAAGTAGACACTAAGAATAAAGAAGAGTTTTTTAAAAAACAGAATTTAACTTATTTGCCAAGACAAATGGTTCTTGCTTATTTCTACTTGCTTACAGATTGCTTTTAGGAGGTGGATAATGTTTTAAGGTGAGAACTGCTTGGCAGGCTTCTGTGTACTCTTTAGGCAGGGCTGCTGCTTCTCAGTCTGTTCTGACTTGCACTGGAGCTGTATGTAAAATATCATTGAAAAATAAATGTGTGTCTTGAAAGAAAGTTTATTTTTCTTGTTTCAACTATTTGTATGGCTATATTGCAACTCACAATAAATACCTTCATCATAGGGAAGTGATACATCTTCATTTCAAACCTCGATCCTAGAATTAGATGTCTTCTTTTATTTTTTAAATACCAAAATTTTGAAGACACGCTTTAAAAACACCATGGTAGGTGATTTTCCCAGTCTTCAGTAGGTAGTGGTAATTATTATTTTTTAAAAACGTGTCAGATGACTTAAAAAGTAACACAATAATGTCTCCGCCTCCTACCATTTCTAACTTCACTGGCCATAGTCACATCCACCTTGTGACAAGGTGAAAGTATTTATCAGTTCAGACAAAAGATAAAAAGGAGAGGCAAAAATATGGCAAAAAAACCTGATCAGTTTTCTCTTACTGGTCACTCACTGTATGCTGTATCCAGTGTGAAATTCCTTACATACATCACCTACTTTAACCCCCAGAATAACCTAATGAGGCTCTAGTATTATTAACTTATTTTATGGAGAACAACATTAGAGACCATGACTATTAACTGTCAAGGATTTGAAAGCTAGTAAAGGCACAAGAAGGATTAAGTACCAGGAGTGCTGAACTCAGGACCTGTGAGTCTGACCACCATGCTCCTGCTAAGACCACCCTTGTTGGGAAAATTAGCTGAGAATTCCTTGACTTAATTTTTGCCTCCCTTTGTTACCTTACTTTGAGAGGCAGGATATCTATGGGAGTGCATAGAATGGAATCCAAAAATTCAAGAGGCTCTCAAACCCCAAAAGAGAAGCACCAGGCTATCACCAACAAAGAGAGAGCACAGGAAGTGCCAGCCAGGTTCCAGCCAGCCAAGTGGTTAGGAAGCCAAGATGCCAGGCCCCAACCAACTGGCCACTTACCAGGCTCTCCTCAGCACAGGAGCTGTGACATCCTGTAACAAGCATCCTTTCCACCACCACTGCGCCAGCTCAGCTTATGTAAGCTTATATGGTTCAGCTGCCTCCACCAGGAAATCATACATGAGTTTCCTCAATGCTCTCCTGCAGATTGTAAAAATCACCTTGCTTTGACCCGATGGGTGTTCCAAAACATATGGAGGCTGAAAAGGCAGGAATCATTCAATAAACATGGAGGAAAATCTTATCATCCTATTCAGTCCTCTTGGCCAGGTTAGGGGAAAGGGAGTAAAGATATGGAACACAGTTCTCTACAGAGTCCAGAGAGCATTTTCTGGCCCATTCCCTGGACCAGGTTCCCAGAGATTCCAGCATGAGTGACAAGGAGCTGTGGTCTCCACATGGCTCCAGCTCTGGCCACACTAAGAGGACACCACTCCTCCTGCATGCTTTGTGGGTGCCTCTGACACTTCCTCCTCCTATGTCCAGCACCTGGTCCTCATCACTTCCTCTCCATTCTTACTGAACTCTCTCTCTCTCTTCCCTCAAAGTACATTCCTCTCACCTGACGTAGCATGGCCTTCAGTGTTCTCAAGTCAATCTCTTGGAAGCCAGTCACTCAAAACCTATTTCTGAAGCACACAGTGTGCCAGACATAGCTCTCCTACTGGAGATTCAGCAAAAAGAAAGGCAGGGAAAGTCCCTGGCATCCCTGAGCTTATTATATTCTTAGCAGCTGTTACAAAAAAAGAATTTGTCCTTCACCAGCAAACAGCCTAGGTAGGAGAGGGAAACATAAGAGGAACTTATGTCTCTTTCACATCTCATGCGGGTTATCGCCTGCCAGGCAGGCTTCAGGAAGCATGGCAGCTGTGAGATGTGTCCCTGCATTGAGTGATGTCCCATAGTAAGTCTCCAGAGCTCTCATCATGATGACACACTCTTCAAGAAGTCACTATGCAGCTGGGAGTTCACCGAGACAGACCTTGTCTCAGGCAGGTGTGCTCAGCCTGTGTCACCACTGCCTGCCTGGAGTCTCCAGCCAGAGGACTTGGAGCTGGGAGAGTTGCTACATCCACCCAAAGCAACTTCTTCCATGTGGGTGGCCACAGTGCTTTGCGAGTTCTGCCCATGGGTCACTTCTGGAAACAGGTCCTGGCCTGTTGGTGTCATGTTGGGGGCCCAGCCTTGCTAGGGGTTGGTTTAGCTCCATTTACAACTGAAAATCTTCTGGGTAATAAGTTAAATAATTAATAGGTACAATTTAAAAAAAAACAAGGGCTTTGTATTAATGAGATTTTGAGGACCTATAATAAAAATTTTACATTAATTTCAAAATTTAAAAAAATATGATGTCAAGGATGGAAAAATAGCTAGGCAGTGATGTGCTTGCCTAGAATGCACAAGGCCCTGTGTTCAAGCCTCAGAAAAAAGCACACACACATACATACATACATACATACATACACAACATATGATGCATATGATGTCAAATAAATCCAGCTCTTTGGCTTTCCGATAACTGTCCTCCAGGAGCGTATACCACCTGCACCCTGCCCTGTAGACTGATTGAAAGGCTCTGGTAGGAGATGCACTTCGACAGTGCCTGGCCTTGTGCTACCTTCTCCCATTTGCTCTCTAGGTAGAAAGAGAAACATAGGTACCCAAGAGCAAAGCCATCCAGCTGTAAGAATGCTTTCATAACAGCAGCCCAACCAGAAGTGCCCAGAACAGCAGGGGCAAATCATCTCTCACTATGCCAAGCTTACAAGGCAGAAAAGTTCCAAGGTTGCTCAAAAGAGCAGCTCAAACATGACCACAAGGACGTAGTTCTTTCCTTTTTCTCACTCTGCCATTCTCAACTTGGTGACATCTGCCCTCACAGTGTCAAGATAGCTGCTTTGGTTTCCAGCATCCCATACTCACAATCGCGTGAGAAGGCAGAAGGAGCATTCCTTTACAAACAGCAAGAATGTCTTCCCCAATATTTCCCCCACCCCAGCAGAGTTTTCTTTCTGTGTCACTGGCTGGAATTGTAACACATAAACAAACAAACAGGGAAGAAGAATGGAACTTCTGTAGTTGAAATTTCTAATTCAGAGTCTTCCTCTTCCTAGAGCTAGGGGGGGACCTGCCTTTCACTAAACAGTTTGGTCACTGATGACTGAGCCATGTCGGGGGTCCTATCTGCAAGGCGGAGTCCAGCTCAGGCCTGGTGCACCTTTGGCACTGTTCTCTTCTGATTCTCCATCTCAGAGGAACCGTGGACTGACTCTTTGGGAGAAAAACATCAAGTGCCTTTCTATCTCTGAGCTGAGAGTTTGTCTATGTTTTTGTTTTTAATTGTGTGGCCCTGTGTCAAAAAAGAAAGAAAGAAAAAGATCAGACAGCAGAAAGGCAGAGGCAGGAAGAGAACTAGGCTGTAATAGGTGAATGTATGTTTAATGGAGACAAAAAGAAAAGACCTTTGTTGCTGGTTCACACTTTCTACAAATAGAGACAGAGCTACCTAAACATCTCAAAGGCTCCAAGAACTGAGTTTTTTTAAAATCACATCAAACATTTAAGATTCAGCTATACCACACACTTCAAATAATTGATTTTTAAAAACTCAGTAAGAAAAACAAAAGCAAAATAGCTGGGCATGGTGGTATACACACAGAGGCTGAGACAAGAGATTCTCTGTAAGTTTGAGGCCAGCCTGGGCTACATGGTGAGTTCAAGGCCAGCTTGAACTACATAGCAAGACCCTGTCTCAAAAGCCTAAATAAATAAATAACTTAGAAAAGTTAAGTTACACTGAAATCGACTAATTAAGAAGAAATACGGTGGATATTTATTCCAACATTAATTTCTTTTTTAAGATGCAGTTTTTTCTCATATTTTTAGTTTATATTTTTATCCTATCACACGTCTGAAATATTTTAATAGACCCTTGAAATTTTTTAAACCTTAGGTTTTTATGCCTACTGTATCAAATGGATAAAGTAAGAACCAATCAAGATTTAGACCTCGTGAGCCCATGTAGAAGGAGTCGTGGTGGCTGAGATGAGGACAGCAATGACATCAGTCACCTACTTTAGCATGGTGCCCAGCAGGACCAGCCCACATCTGTACGCTACATTATAAACTACCCAGATCATTCATGTATTTGATTTCGGTTGGTTCTCTTCCACAGTTTAATAGATAACTGAATTCACTTCATTAATTAAAAAAACTTTTGGATCAAAGACATAAACATATTGAACCTCATGCAACCAGTAAGTGAAGGAACTGAGATCTGAAGAGAATTCTTGTCACTCCTACAACCTTGTGCTTCAGACCATAACAAGCCGCCTTTAACTCCTTGCTATCAACTGTCTCCTGGGTTTCTGCCTGAGGACTTAGAGATGCAGCCATCGTCTCAGCATCTAAGACCTTGGGAGGAGGCTGTACTGGAGTAGGAGCCTGAAGCGGAGATTGGGAAGACCAAATACTGCTCCATTTTCCTCCCTACTCAAATGTTCTTCCCTCCAGAAGTGAGGTTTTTCAGTTTCTAGGAAGAGAAGGGCAGGTCGTTCTTGCACGTAGGCTTCCTGTGACTTCTCCCTGCTTTTGGAATATGGTGCCAAATCCTTCCCACCTCTATTCCCCTCTCTTAATTCTCCTTCCCCTCCACCTTCCAGCCACACAACCTGTCTTAATTCTTACCACAGTGTCTCAAAGCAAAGTGTCTATCCTGCCAGGGAAGATTTTCCACAACTAAATCTTCCAAATCCACAGGCCTTGTTTTAAATGTGACTTCTGTCCTTGACCACAAATATAATGCTGTAGTTTTGCCATTCTGCCCTTTGTTACTCTATGTTATCTTGTATTTATACTTTGCAGCAGCTATCTGCATTTATGTTTGAGTATTTTGCCACCTTCTCTGACTCCCTCTGTAGACGAGAAACTCCTGAGAATAGAGACCGTGCTGGTCTTGTTCATGGCTGGGTCTCTGGGGCCTAACAGGAAGCACAAGACCTAATGAGATTCAGGAAACATGTGTTGAATGCTGAGTGCATGAGTGAGTGCTTTAACAGAGATTCTCTTCTTCACTTTTTGACTCTCTTTTCTGTTCACCCGTCTCTGGTGCTCCCTGGAGATTGAAGAACATTTTGTACTCAGAGGATTCGTCGGGGAATAGGGATAAATTAGTTTAGGATGGGGGAGCTCCTTGGTTTCTACCAGCAGAATGAGGTATGAAAAGTGCCAAGAATAAAGAAAACTATACATAAAGGAGATTCAAGATCATAGTAAATGCAATAACCCACTTCCTAGTGCAGAGGAATATTTTTACTATCTACAGAAATTATTCATTTTAGAGCTACCCATATCTTAGTAAGTGACAGATTTTAGCACCTCTTATGTGTAAGTCATATGGCCTTCCCAAGGTAAGACTGATAATCCCCTGTTTTTTAAAAAGATGACTTAGGACCTTCCATCAGAAGGAATTTACTGGGTCCCTCAGGAGTAGATAATAAAACAGACCAAAAACTGCTTTCTCCAAACTTCTTGATCTATCTAAGGTCTGGGGGAAGGACACCAAGAAGCCCTCTTGGCTGGTACAATGGTAATTTTCTATGGGAGTCTAACTCCATGCATCCCACAACCAAGTATCTTCAATTAACTTCATCTTGTTCAGTTCAGTTCATTCAGACAGCAGAAAGCCACTGTCCTACCACAGTTTCCTTTCTTCCTGAGATTCCCATTTGGTTCTTTATGTATACTGGCAATTAACCACAAGGCCTTCTGTGTGCTAGATAATTGTTCTGCCACTGAGCTGCTACTCCTTAGACCTTTCCGTTGTATTTTGAAAGAGGATCTCACTAAGTTGCCCATGCTTTCCTTAAATTTGAGATTCTCCTGACTCGGCATCCCGAGTAGCTGAGATTACAGCCATGTGTTGCCACATCCAGCTGAGACCCTTGTTTTCAGCAGTGTCAGCCATTCTGCCTCTGTCTGAGGAGCACAGCAATATCACTGGGGGTCTGTGGTTTCCAGCAATGTGGGAAGTATATTTAGGTAACATAACCTCCATATTGCTGTCCATGAGGAGCTACCAACTCTTTCACTACCAGAGCTCCTCTCCCTGAAGATCTTAGTTTTCCACACCTAGACCTATTAGAGGTAAGGTTGATAAATAGATTATTCACTTATCTTTCACCTGTCGTCCTAACACTATCATCCTGTGAAAGTTACTCAATCTCTGAATGCTTCATCAGGTTAATTATTAAGTGTGCTAGTATGTGGAAATCTCATAAAATTATTTAGTAATAATTAGTGTTCAATAAAGGTCACCTGATATGACTAAGAGTATTGCACCATTAGTATTTCACAGCAAGCTCCTGCAAGGGAAGGAATTGAACCCCTTTATTCCTGTATCCTAGGGGCCTAGTTCAGTGCTTGACATACTGAAGTGCTCAATAAACATGGACTGAGTGGAATTAATTCCCCTAGCACTTCTTGTCTGTAGCACTCAAATGCTTCTTGTTACCTAGTTGCTTGCTCTGATTTCTGGTACACAAATTATTTAGTCCCAACTGAGCTGTGGTTTCCTGAAAACACAGCATATCTTATTCACCTTTGTATGCCCTATAGCCTCTGGAGCATTGTAGTTGCTCAGTAGCTCTTCACAGTCTTAAGCTGACTATATTTCTGAATTTTGATGACAAAGAAATCATGGAATGTATGAAAGAGCAGCTGTCCTGCATGCATTCATTGTAATACAGGAGTGGGAGGAGATGTCTAAACCATCCGGGAACCAAGCCTTGGACTGCCAGACAGGAGTAGAAAGGAAGGGGACTTCCCGAGCCTGGACTGTCCCACAGACTATAAGCTCTTGTGGGGCTTCTTCCGGGCACTTCCCACAGTACATAGTGCACACCATTGCTCAGTGAATGCCATCCTTCCAATGAATCTGTGCATGCTTGAATCCTAACCCTGACACTTATTTATCAGTATGTCCTTCAGCTGGGCACTGAGCCCTGACCCTCTCTCCTCCCACTGCCACCCACTTGCCATCCCTTGTTAGGTCTTCACCTTAATCTCAGCTTGGCCAGAGAGGGTCATCCTTTGAAATCGTGTTAACAGTCAAAGCTGTCAATGCATGCTTGACTTAGTGTTCAGAAAGGCATCAACGGTGAGCCCTGCCACCTGTCAGATGGGAAATACCACTGCTTTACTAATTCTTGGATATATTCTCTTTTCAAACCAGCTCGATTTTAAGAAATAGTTCTTCCATCCGGACCAGGTCATTGAAAAATATTCACAGGGAAACTTCTTTGGGAGACAGACCAGTCATAACTTCCATATGCACATGGCTGTCTTTTTTATCTTTTCATATGTGAGAGAGAAGGGAGCTTTTTGACTTGCTTTCCCCAACCGACACTAACTTTCCAATCAAGAGTCATGTAAGATTCTTTGGACAGCCAATGATGTAAGATCTAACTAAAAGTAGTTTAAGCCATAAGGACTCATATCATGATGGAGCCCAGCTATTCTGCAACTTTCCCTATATTTCCAAGATCTGTCATGGGTCAGGCCTTACATGCTGTCAATGCTCTTCAGAGGCAGAAAAAACAAATGTCTTTATCTTGTGTCCCTCCATCAGATATCTCACCTCTTTAGCCAGAATCAGTACAATCTACCCATCAATAAAAAATGAATAGGCTAAGAGGAGCTACCACAACTGATCTAGACCAATGAAGATTTATCTGTGAGTGTATAGAAACCAGTATCTGAAAAAGTACATGATCTCGTCTTCATAGGAGAGTAACTAAAATCGAGCTTTTAGGTAGAAAGGTAGAAATGGGAGAAATAGCAGCTATTACAGTCAGGGTTTGCAAGGGAATCAATTTAATACCGCACACATCATTTACAGAGTTATTTTATAATATTCACCTAAAAAGTCAAATGCAGAAGACTGAAAATGATCTGTCCATGCACTAGAGACCCAAAGAATCCAGATAAGGTCCTGGACCCATGGCAATGTCCTGTATGAGTACAGCTAGAGACCTAGAACCATAGCAAGGTCCTGCATGAGTCCGGCTGGAGGCCTAGAGCTCATGACAACGTCTCGTGCAAGTCTGTGTCAAGGATCTTCTCTAGGAAGGTCCAAAGGTCAGTAGTGGAAGACAGAAAGTCTGCACCAAGGATGAAGGATGTGTGCCAGCAGGCTGGGGGATCTGAACTGGAGCCAGGAAGCAATGCTCAAGGTAAGGACCAGAGCTTCCCAAGAAAGAACCATAGCCATCAGCAACAGCAAAGACCCAAACTCCTCTGACGATGAGAACAGCTGAGTTCATATCCAGGGAAACCAGTGTGACAAGCTTCACCAGGAGAATCAACAGCACGCCATCTTCCCCTTCGTTTCCCCTTCTGTGCTACTGGCAACAAGCCTCAGGTGGGCCTTCCACACCCAGAACTACAATGACTCAGTTCAGCTGGGTGTTACAAGTAGCCCATGAGTTAATCTACCACAGCACTCTACTGGACAGTCAACAGTGTCTGCATCAGGTAAGATTGGCCACAAGTAGCAAATGAATGAAATTACTACAACTATATGCTTGGGAAAGTCAAAGCATTCTAAGACAAGAATTTTGCTACCTCAGAGCTAGTCTGATTGAAGATAGAAAGCCTTTCCAAAAGCATAGGTTCAAGATAGACTTACAGTCATTATCTCTGTGGATTGCAATAGAAGTAAGATTCCACCAAAATCTCCTAGTAAGCAAAATATTAAATTAGATTCACCAGTGTAAAAAAGACAAAATCTGGTAATTCCAGGTCACAGGGTTTGCACAGGGTTGAATCCTAATTCCTGATAAATGATGAGGCTGAAATGGCAATATTAGTGCTCAATTTCAATCTCTGTTGCAAAATAAGCCAACACTTCCCTCTGGAAAATATGATACCTTTTTTCATGGACAAGAAAGATAATTCACAACTTTACCAAAAAGTGCTTTTTATTAAGGTTCTATAATGCCTTCTGGGAGAAAAAAAAAACAGAGACATATGTAAAGGAACTGTTTGATCTTGAAGACATGTTAATGTTTCCTTCTCCAACACTTATGTGAAGCATAAAATTGGTGATCAAGTTGGTATTTCATTTGTGACTTATTATTAGGTTGGCCAGTACTTCTGCTGTCCACACTCCCTGAGATCTGACAAAATCACACATGCAGAAATCCTCTTAGTGGTCTCCAAAGAATCCAAAAAGGATGTCTTAAACTGAATTTTGTCCCCTGAAGTTCATACAGTTTTGGCTGTATTTTGAATAGAGTATTTTAAAATGTGATTAAGTTGCAGTGATGTGACTTAATGCAATCTCAATCAAAATATCAATAATGTACCTCACAGAAATAAAGAAAATAACCTTAGAATTCATACAAAGTGAGAAGAGACCTAGAATATATTGCAAAAGAAATTCTGGGAAATAAGGGCAAGGCAGAGGGCATCATATTCCCTGATTTGAAATTATACTACAAAAGCTACTGTGATTTAAAAAAAAAAAAAAAAAGAACATGGTATTGGCATTAAAAGAAAACTGACCCAAGGATCAATAGAACAGATTGGAAGATATAAAAACAACTCCAAACACATTTAGCCACCATATTTTTGACAAAGAGGCCAAACACTTTCACTGGACAAAATGTAGTCTTTTTAATAAATGATGCTGGGAAAACTGGCTTTCCACATGCCAAAAACTGAACCTAGACACATATCTTTCACCATATCCTAAACTAAAATCGAAATGGATCAAAGATCTAAATATAAAAAGAGAAACACTTAATCTGCTGAAAGATAGAATAGGTAAAATTCTTGAAGATGTAGATGTAAGCAAATGTTTTATGAACAAAACCTTGATCTCACAGGAAAGACTATGAAAAATAAACAACTGGGATCACATCAAGTTAAAAAGCTTTCACACAAGAAAAGAAACCATCAACAGGATGAAGAGGCAACTGACAAAATGGGGAAAAAATTTGCCATCTACTCCTCAGACAAAGGATTGACATCTAGAATATATTAAGAACTCAAAACAAAATCAGATCTCCAAAATTTAAAGACCCAGTACAAAAATGGGCATCTGAAATGAATAGGCATTTCTCAGAGGAAGGAATGCAAACAGTAAATAAATATGCGAAAAAATGGTCAACATCACTGGTCATTTGAAAAATACAAATTAAAAACAGCATTGAGATTCCATCTCACTCCAAAAAGATTGGCTATCATCAGTAAATCAACTAATAACAAATGCTGGCAAGTCTATGGGGGGAAAGGAATGCTTTTCCATGGTTGGTAGGAGTATAAGCTGGAAAAATTGAGGTCAGTATGAAGATTCCTCAAAAAACTAAAACTGAAGGTTCCACTTGACCCAGTGTTATGGTTTATATTTAGATGTCCCTCCAAAGCCTCCTGTGGTCATAGGTGCGGTTTTTGGAAATAGCTTGATCTAAAGTGTCTAATGCTAGGATTAGGGTGTGTCATTATTATATTAGTCCACTGTCTGATTTGGCATAGTTCTTCTAGAATTAAGACTGTCCTATGCTGGGTATGAATGCTACCTGCCCTGAAGGTGGGTAGCCACGATAAGATGTAAGAGACAGAAAGAAGCTCATTGCTTGCTGCTTGCTGCTTGCCAAGTTCTATTTCTCCTCTGCAATGCCCCTCTGCTCTGTCACCCTGATTTGGAGCCCGCTGATTATAGATGGAAACTTCCGAAAACTGTGAGCTAAATAAACTTTTCCTTCTTTAACTTTCAGTGTCAGGTATTTTGTCTCACCAATGAGAAAAGTAATTGAGACACCCAGTTATTTCCTTTCTAGGCATCTTCCCCAAAGAGTTAAATCATCACACCCATAATACATGCGCAACTGTGTTTATAGTTGCACAATTTATAATCTCTAAAGCCTAGAAACAGTCTATATGCACATCAGAGATGAATGGATAAAGAAAATGTATTTATATGCAATGGAGTAAGACTGTGCCATAAAGAAGGATAAACATGAGTCATTTGTGGGAAAATGGATGCACCTTAAGACGATAATCTCAAGTGAAATAAAGTGGACACCAAGTTTAAATACTGACCCTCAAAGGATAAATAAGGAACATAATGGAGGACCGATATTGAGAAGTAGGAAGAATATGTGCTAATGGGAAGAGGAACAAGGGAGAGAGGGAAGGATGAAGGGAAAGAAAGGTGAATGAAAGCAAGAGAGAATAGAAGGAAAAAATAGAAACAAAGCTTTTATAAACAGGGAGGGGAAGAAGAGTTGAAGGGAGGAGAGGGAAATGGTTAAAAAAAAAGAATGAAGTTGTATTAGGTACAGATACAAATGCCTTATGGTGAATGTGATCAGTATTTATGACAAATACATAGTAATAAAAAATAAAGTTAAAAAGAGTTACAATGGTGTGAGGTTGTCGTGGGCACAGTAGACTCTAATTCATCCAGACTGGTGTCATGACAAGAAGAGATCTAGATACAAAAAAGATATACTGAGAGTACATGTACATGGAGGGTGACAATGTGGGGACCCAGCAAGAAGGTGGCCATCTGCCAGTCAGTCAGAGGGAGAGCTCTCAGGAGAAACCAGGACCCAAGACACCTTGATCTGGGACTTAAAGATCTTAGCACTATGAGATAGTAAATGTCTGTTGTTGAAACCAATCAGTCTGTGGAATTTTCTTACGGCAGCCTTAGCAGATGAATACAGGGTGCCTCCTCTGATTTTGCCACACCTTGGGAAGTCCCCTCCACTCTGTTCTTCCCTGCACAGCAGCTGGCCTTCCCTCCACCCAAGATGAGCACAGACTGACACTAGATTCCTCAGCAATGAGCTCGGGTCAGGCTTCACATTACAAAATCTCTGCACCTCTGACCCTGCTGCTCCAGAGCTGACTGAGGTATGTTCTGGGTCCAGGCCACAGAAGCGACTTTGTCTGGAAAACAAGCAGGGAGCTATGGACCTGCAGAGTGAATTTACACCAAAAACTCACCTGAGGACATATGCAGGTATTTTCAAAGGGCAGGCCAGTTTACAACAGCACGTCTCCTCTGGGTATCCTATTCCTCTGTGTGAGAGGCTCCTACCAGTCAGCAAGCACAGGGAATAACAGCCAAGTCAACCTTCTGCAGGGCTGAGCTCCAAATATGGACCCTGCCAGACAGGGCTGTATGTCCTCAAGCAGGTGTTCCTCCCTGTGGACCCCAAAATCAGTGGTGTGTCCCCATTATCCAGAGAGAAGGGGTCATGGATGTCCACATCTAGGACCTGGGGGTTACGAAGAGAGAAGGGAGGAAGGACTATTTGGAGCATGAAAATCAGGAAACTACCAAGGTGATAATTTCTGCTCCATCACTTACTAACTACATGGCTGGAACACATCATTTAATCTGTCTAAGCCATCATCCCCTTTCCTCTACAATGAGACAGTAGTACCTGACTCACCAACTGGCAGGCAGGATAAATTAAGATAACATAGTAAAGCTAATAGAAGATCAGCGGTACAAGGAGGTCAGCAGCAACACACCAATAGTATTGGCTGCTGTTAACAAAACAGGTGGCCAAGCAGGAGCTGCAGTGTTTCCAGGGTTCTGGCCCAGACTCAGCCACACTTCTTGGTCACAACAGCAGTAAAAATGGAGGAAGTCGGGATGTGAGTATAAAGCTAGAGGGCAGGACAGAAGCCTTTCCATGGTAGACAAAAGTTGCCTTATCCAGGGTTAGATGCGATATTGAGATAGAGATGGAGATTGTGGGTCCTGGAGATTACCTCCTCTCTTAGCTAAGTATATTAGTAATACTGAGCTAATGCTTTCCCAGTAAAAACAGCCCAGTTACTTCATCTCAAAAGCAGTCCTTCCCAGAAGCTTAGAAACACAACTACAAAACCTCAGATGTGTCCCAGGATAACAGCTGAAAACACGCAGATCTGGTGCCTGGGGAGAGTCTGCTATCTTAAGAAGTAGATTGAGACATGTGAGCCCAAGACGGTCCAGAATGCAAGCCACTGAGGTCCAGTATCGCCTCTGTAGCTGACTGCTTCTTGCACTGAAAGCTGGACTTAACCAGGGAATTCATTCCACTTTCACCTTAAGTGCTAGAAAACTTTGGGGAAATATAAAGGAAGTTTTGTTTGGAGAGGGTCCATTACTAATATCATACAGGCACTAGAATCTATAAAGGTTTATAATAATCAACAAAATGATGGCTATTCACCAAAAGTTATAATGAAATCATCTGCTAGGTGAAAAATTCAAATTGGATCCTTATATGTCTATATGAAATTATTTTCACAGAAATAAGGATAAGGAGTAAGGATATAATGCTTATAAAAAGAAAAAAGAAGAAACAGAAGGAATAAGGGAGACAGATGAAGCAGGAAAAAGAGAGAAGGAAGGAAGGAAGGAAGGAAGGAAGGAAGGAAGGAAGGAAGGAAGGAAGGAAGGAAGGAAGGAGAGGAGGCATACTAACAAGGTGTACTGTACATGTGACCTACCCTGGGTAGTTCAGCAAACTACCTTCACATTTTATGGCACACCTTTCTCTCCCCTTGAGTGTTGGCAAGCTCAGGACTGCCTTGACTAACGGAGTAGCTGGCATCCCAGCCTATGTTCTAAAAGGCCTCATAGCCTTTAGATGGTTTTCTGGAATGCTCACTTTTGGACCCCTGAGCTACCATGTAAGATTTCTAACCATCCCAAGGTTGCCATGTAGGATGGGCCACACGTAAGGCCTCAGTAGACAGTCTCTGCTGAGCCAGCTCTCCAGCCAACTTTGCCCCACACATGTATGTGATGCCATCTTGGATTCTACAAACTAGCCAATCCTCAGGCTGATTGACATTGGCTAATTTCTACTGACACTAATCAGGTAGAAATATCACCAGCTGGGCTTGCCCAAATCCTGACCTTTAAAAAATCATATAATAAAATGGTTGCTGTTTTAAGCCAGTAAGCTTTAAGGCTATTTGATAGGCAGGAATAGGTGGTCACTGGACTGGTAGAAAAAGACCCTCTAAACACAGAAGCTCAGTAGAACTCCAGTGAAGAGAATACTGCAGTCCATTTGAATTTGTAAACTACTATGTCGATTATCATCTCATGCAATATTAAAAGGCAGTGATGAAATAGAAAAATGTCCTGGTAACACATCTAACAAACACTGAAGAAAACTACGATATAACAAATATGTAAGAAAAAACTATTATCAGAAAAATAACAAAGAAAAAAGGAAAAGGATGTTTAATGTCATTGATGACATAGTAAACTAAATTAGAAGACACTTGTTTGTCTTCACATTTGAAAGGATGTTAAAATGCTAGCATATGCCAGATGTAGTAGTACATACCTGTAAGCCTAGTACACTAGGAAGCTGAATCAGCAGGATGGCAAGACAGTTTTCCTGTCTCAAAATAAAAAATAAAAGCTTCTCTGGGGATGTATCTCAGTGTGAAAACCACAGATTCAATACCAAGTACTGCAAAAAGGAAAAAACAAAATTCAGTACCTACAAGACTACAGCATACCAGGATTTTTCTACACTCTTAGTGGAAATATAAGTTGATAATCTTGCTGGAGAACAATTTGATAACATTTGATGTTTGATTAAGATCTATTATTTGAGCAATCCTACTTGCAAAAATTAATGTAATATGTAGTCTAGCATTTCTTACAAACACTTTCTGCACAGCACTACTTATGAGTGAGAAATGATAAATGACATCCAACAATATAAATGTTGCTAAATTTCACACAGTGCAATATAATAGAGCTAACAAAGATCACATTTTCTAAAATATTTAATGGCAGGGAGTGTATTCATAATAATATTAAAGTGTTGGGGAAAGTAGTTAAAATAGTTAAAAGTACACAAAAGAAACGACCATAATTTTATTTATATAGGTGGATAAGAATAAAAATAGAAACATACCAAAATATTAATAATGGTCTCTGGAGAAAGGGTTTAAAGAAATGTTATTGAGAAAAAATGAAATTTCAAAGCAGTACTTTTTTCAAATTCAAGCAGTTTTCAAATACTAACCGGTTTTTTTACTTGTTTGTTTCTATTCTTGCAGTGTTCAGATTGAACGTAGCCCTTCACAAATATTAGGCAAGCACTTTACTATTGAGCGGCTTCCCTAGAACCACTTTTCAAAACAAATTTTTTTTGAGACAAGATCTCTCTACTGTAGCCCAGACTGGCCTCAAACTTGCAATCCTCCTGCCTCAGCCCCCTGAGAAGCTGGTGTTTTGGTATGCACCACCAGCCTCACATCAAGTATTCACTGGGTGTCACAGAAGCTAGGGTGCTTTCTCCAGAGAGCTTATGTGGTCTGTGTTTCAGAAGTATCTGACTCCTAGGCCATATCCTATGGATTCCCAAACTCTAAAGTTACCTACAATCCCTTCCTTCTTCTCACTGCACCTCCTGACTGCAGCCATCCACACATGCAATAAACCTTCCTGTCCCTTTAAGGCCTCCTGCCAGCAGGAAGTCAGAAACTTTGGCCAATGAGTGTCTCTCTATCTCTTTTCTCTGACAATATGGGTTAGGCTGTCCCCTATTTTCTTTACACTTTCCTCTATTCCTCCACTAAGACAACTAAAAATCCTGGGTATTAAATATAAATCAAATATAGGACTCGGAGAAGTGGTGAGGATCAGTCAGATAAGATAGGGACTCTGACCTGGGAAACAACACATTTTTCATGTGTGTGGTCTTTCTTTTTGACTCAGACCTTTCCTGAGTTAGAACTGAAGAAACTTGTCACCCAGAAAGACCAACCACAGAAAACAAAAAAGTCCCAAGAAAACTCTGCTATCGCTTGTCATAAAACAGGAAAAGGGCAGCATTGTGAGACAGAAAACTTTTACTCCAGATAAACAGTGCAGAAAACACCTGTGACCCACCCATCCCCACCTGCAGCAGCAAAGCCCAGTGGGAAACCTTATCTTCTGCCATCACAAGGCCATAACAAGATTCCCCAGCTGGGCACAGTGGAGCACATCTGTAATCCAGTACTCTGGGAGACTGAGGCAAGAAGTTCACATGTTTGAGCCCATCCTGAACAATTTAGAGATTTAGCGAAGAGTGTCTCAAAATAAAAAATGAAAAAAGGGCTGAGGATGTAACTCAGTGCAAAGACCTTGGGCTCAGCCCTCCGTACCACACACATGCACACACACACGCGCGCGCGCGCACACACGCGCATGCACTTCAGTGACCCCAGGGGGAAGTGTTATTGAAGCAGAGTCACTTATAACCATAGGCAGCTCTGGCCTGCTCGCCAGGGAACCCTGAAACCTCACCCTATCCTGCAGTCACAAAGTGCACCTCCCAGTCCCCAGAGGAGGAAACCCAGGAGGGAATCAGAATGTGCACCAGCCCTTGGTAGCTGGAATGTCCACAGTAATGCCAGGTCTCCTTACCTCCACCAGCTGAGTGTCTCAGAGGCCATGTGGTGAGCCCCGACTTCTCCTTCACCTAACGGAAACAGGGAGGATGCCCCGCTTCCTCTACTGGGCTGGTGTCTGAAGAAGACAGCTCCAAGAGTAGGTTTAATAAGACCCTAGTTGCCATAACACAATGCAAAAAAAATTCATAGGCTTCGACAAAAAAATCACTCATGATCCCAAGAACCAGTAAGATCTCAAGCTGAATGAAATCAGGTGAGCAATAGATAGCACCCCAAGATGACAGTGTTATTAGATTTATCCAACAAGAATTTTAAAGCAGCCTCTGATAAAATGCTTCAACAAGCAATAACAACTATACTCGAAACAAACAGAAAAGTGTCAGCAAAGAAATATAAAATGTCAGCAAGGAAATTAAAAATACACAAAAATAACCAAATGGAAAATTTAGAACTAAAAAAAAAAAACAACCACAATTGAAAATGTTTAGCATATGGACTAGCTACCTACTGTTGTTGTGATGAATTTTCACAACTTCAGTAGCTTAAAACAATACATGTCTAGCACTTAGGAGGCTGAGGCAGGAGGACTGCCAAGAGTTTGAGGTCAGGATGCGGTACATAGTGAGTTCAAGACCAGACTTAAGTACATAGGGAGACCCTGTCTCAAAAAAAGACAAAAAAAAGAAAAAAGAAAAAAACCAATTTGGACAGCATAAAAGGATAAAGGCCCCAAGAAGCTTGTTTCCATGATTCTCCTCGTGTTAGCCCACCGTCCTTCCTCCAGGATGTACTTTACTTTTTCCTCTTTTACTCAGCACAATTCACTTTGCAAAGCCAGTTTCTCCTTCACTCTTCACTTACACTTTTTCTAACAAACTGATTTTTGTTCATTTCATTCAATTCTTTGTTTGAGACAAGAAGAACCTGTAAGTCAACTCCAGAAGGAGAGGCAAGCACCCCAGAACCCGGTAATGTTCATTTGGGGAGACATTTTTAGAAGCAGCTGCCTGATAACACTATTTTCCTGCTTCTCTTTCACCAACAAGGATGCTCATGATAATAAACCTAAAGGGGTCATCCAAGCTAATCTCTCCATCTCGAAATCCTCAGTTACATCTGTAAAGTCCCTTTCTCTACATAGAGTCACATATGCACATGTTTCGAGCACTAGCACGTGAACATTGTTGGAGGGCCAAGATTATAACTACTCTAGTCTTCACCAAGAAATTCATGTCAGACCACAAGCAAAATACATTCACCCCAGCTCGAGGCCTCCAGAATGTCAATTATAGCAGAATGTGAAGTCTAAATTCCGTCTAAATCTCATCAGCACAAGAGTTTCAGATCTTATCAGCTGAGTCATTTAAATAGAAAGGAGTAAGACTTTGCCTAGGATGCATCAGCCTAGAGCAAAATTTCTCTCCATCTCTTATGGCTTATGTTTAGGTGTCCCCCTCAAAGCCTCATGTGGTCACAGAGGGGGATTTTTCAGAGGTGGCTGGATCTTGAGCGCATGATGCCGGAGTTGATTCATAGTACAAAGCTAGGATCCAGGATCCTAGGATTAAGGGTGTGAGTACCAACCCTAACCCTAAGTAGCCTGGATAAGATATAAGGGCCACTGAGCTGTGGTCATCCCTTGTTGCTTTGCTGTCTTCTGCCCACCATGAACTGTTTCTCCTCTTTGATGCCCCTCTGCCATACCACCCTCCCTTGGAGCCAGCTGTTCACAGACTGAAACCTCCACAAACTATGAGCTAAATAAACCTGTCTCCCTTTAACTTTGGGATTTGGGTATTTTGTCTCAGCAGTAAGAGAAAAGTAACTAGGACACCAGCTAAGACCTGTAAAATTTCAAACAAGTTTTCTATCACTAAAATACAAAAATGAGCCAGGCATGATGGTGCACACCTGTAATTCTAGCATTTAGGGGACTGAGGCAGGAAGATCACCACAAGTTCAAGTTCAGCTTAAACTATATAGCAAGACTGTGTCTCAAAAATAAATAAAATAAAATAAAATAAAATAAAATAAAATAAAATAAAATAAAATAAAATAATGATGGGACAGGCAGAGCATATAGGCATCCACATTCAAAAGGGAAAATTAAAAACGCCAGTCCCAAACAATTTTGAAATCTAGCTAGATTCATCCCCTTGGCCCCCCAGGCCTTGTGGAGTAAAGCTCTGTCCTTAGCACAGGATTCTCCTCTTGAGCTCAGCCTTCCTCACTCAGGAAAGGTGGTGCTCGTTTCCAACTGAATAGTTCTAGCAGCCTATATGGTTTCATCCATAAATATAGATGCAAAAAAAAATCTTTAACAAAGTACTAGCAATAAAATTAACAATATCTGACAAACAATTATAAATATATGACCAAATTTGGTTTATTCCAGAGATGCAAGCCTGAAT
This sequence comes from Dolichotis patagonum, assembly GCA_004027295.1. Lineage (NCBI taxonomy): Eukaryota > Metazoa > Chordata > Mammalia > Rodentia > Caviidae > Dolichotis > Dolichotis patagonum. The sequence goes on from PVJX010002392.1 coordinate 113,438, forward strand.
CATTATTTGAAAATGAATCAATGTAATGTATCACATTAATAGACTAAAAAGAAAAATAAATCACAATTATATAAATTATTGCAAAAAAATTATTTGACAAGTTTCAACACTTACTCATGATAAAAAAAAACCCTCAGAAAAATAGCAGTAGAGAATTTGTTCAACTTGATAAAGATCATCTACAAAAAATTACAGCTAAAATTCTACTTAACAGTGAAAGGCTGAATGCTTTTCCCTAAGAGCAGAGAAAAGGCAGGATGCTCACCATCACCATAATTAGTACTGGACATGCCTGCCAGTGCAATAAAGCAAGAAAAGGAAATAAAAAGCATATAAATAAAGAAGAAGCAAAATTATCTCATTTAGAAGAGGATATGATTGTTAGAGAAAATACCAAGACATCTAAAATAAAACTTCTAGTACTTATAAGTGAGCTCAGCAAGTTTTCAGAATTCAAGATAAACATATAAAAATTGTATTTCTATATACCAGAAATAAACTTGTGGACACTAAAATTAAAAACAGGACACCATTACAATTGAAAATTTAAAAAATAATTAAACACTAACAAATCATATTGCACAAATTGTTTGCAAAAATTTACACATGCAGATGAAAGATATCAAAGAAAACTTAAATTAAGGGAACTGGCAAAAGGTTAGACATATGCATTAATGCAACAGAATGCAGAATACAGAAATAACCCCCCCACATAAATATGTCCAGCATCATTATTATTGGTAATAGTAATGCCATCTTTCAATGTTTAAATTCAGTGATAACTGAACAAGACTAACCACACACAAGAAAACACCCATACAGAATCACTTTACCACAGGTGCAAAAACAATTCAGTGGAGGAGAGACAGCCTTACAACGAATAATGCTGAGCTAAATAGGCATCCAGTGTCTGTCTCTCATACCTATTCACAGATAAACTCAGGATACACCATGGACTTAAATGTACAATGTAAAATCACAGAACAATTACACACATAAAAATATTTTAGGAAACTGAACTTGGTAAAAAAAAAAAAAAGATTCTCAGAATTGATAACAAAAGCAAAAGGGAAACTGGCTTCATTAAGACTATGTTTTATACTTTTGGTTGCAATGTGCTCTGTGAAACAGATAAAGACAGACTGCAGAGGGAGAAGAAAGGTATGAAGGCCTATATCTAACTGAAGCAAAGACTGGTTTACAGACTAATTTTTTAAAACTCTTGAACTCTGGATCAACAATCCAATTCAAAAATGCACAAAATGTGTGAACAGACATTTTACCAAAGAAGATACACAGACGACACATAAAAGCCAAGCATAATGTAAACACCCTTAATCCCAATACTCTGGGAGGCTGAGGCAGGAAAATCACAAGTTGAGTGCAGTCTGGGCAGCATAGTAAAACCCTGTCTCAAAATAAAAAATAAAAAAGGACCAAAGATAATGTTCAATGGAAGCTCTTGCATTTTATTATCAGAACTGCAAAAATACCGTAACAACAACAAATACGATGTTCAACGTTGTTAGCTGGTAAGAAATGCAAATTAAGTCCACAAAGATCATTCATATCAGAGTAGGTAACATAAAAATTATGGCACCACTAAATGTTGATAAAGAAATTGAATCACTTATGTGCTGCTAGTAGGAACATTAAGCATTAAACATACTCTGGAAAAGACTTTGTTTCCTTAAAAAGCTAACACGGAACTACCATAAAACCCACCTATTGTATTCTTGGACATCTATGCTAGAGCAATGAAGACATGTTCATGAAAAAACCTATGCAAAAAATGTTTAAACTACTTCTTTAATTTTAAAGAGAAAAAAATTAAGACAAAATTTCAAAACAAGACAATAGGAGAAAAACAAAGCTAATACATTGCATATGGTTATCTTCAAAGTAGATACTCAGAGTTTTAAACTACTTTTATTTATAAACATACCAAAATGGGAACAACCAAGAGATTCTCCACCAACTGAATAGTTGAGCTTTGGTACATCCTTACCAAAGAACACTACTCAACAATAACAAAGGACTAATTACCACAGCAGGCAATAGTTTGGGTAAATCTCCAGATGATTATGCTAAATGAGAAATGCCAGTCCCAAAAATTTACATACTATATAATTCCATTTATATAATACCCTAGAAATGACAAAATTACAGAAACGGGGAATGGCTTAATGTTTATGACAGGGTGCAAGGAGGTGTATGTAGTACAAAAGGGAGGCATGAGGATCCCCGGAGTCTTGGAGATGTCGCCTCTACTTTATGAACACCAATCCTGGCTATACCATTGCAAGGCACAATGAACCCTAGGACAAAACAACAAACTATTTTCCCTTACTCATGCTCAATACCACTTCTGTTCACCAAAGTCAGGTTTGGGGTTTTCTCCAGAAGTTCTTCAGATGCCAACTGGATGTCCTATGATTTAATCTGATTCGGACATTGTCAACCTGGAGTTATCGGCAGATCCCATGAGCTAAAGGCTTTATCCCACAAGACTGTGCTACTCCAGACACTACTCACACATCCTGCATTGCTCACCTGTGCTTCTGAGGAGAGATTTTTACAACCTCTCTGGGTTTGACTGTTTGTTAGAACTAAACTCAGGGGGATACTTTATGATATTTGCTGGGCATGCGGGTGCACTCCTGTAATTTCTGGGCTCTGAGGGGACTGAGACAGGAAGATTATAAGTTTGAGACCAACCTAGGTCACTTAGTCACTTAACAAGACCCTATCTCAAAATAAAAGAATTTTAAATGGCTGAGGATGTAGTTCAGTGCAAAGATTTAATACCCAGTACTTTAAAAAAGAACCTATATTTCATAAAAGGATAGGATACAGAAACAGCCACAGAGAAGAGATGCAGAGGCAAAGGATGGGGAGAGAGAGTAGAACAGCCCTGCCTCTCTGGACACACTGCCCTCTTAGCATCCCAGAAACTTCCATCTTGTCCTTTTGGCTGTCATGCAGATTCATTAGGAAGGCATGATTAGTAAAATTGTTGGCCGTTAAAAAATCAACACAACCTTCAATCCATCTTCCTGCACAGGAAGTTGGGCTGGGGATTGAAATTTCTCACCCTCTAATCTGGTTGTTTAATTCCTCTAACAACCAGCTCTACTCTGAAGCTAGCTAAGACACCCATCTATCAATCATCACCTTAAGACACCTAAAGCAGTGACACATAATTATAATCCCAGCACCAAAGAGGATTGTCATGAGTTCAAGTTCGAAGTTGGGCTACAGTGAGTTCAAACCCAGCCTGGATTACATAGCAAGATCTGGTCTCAAAAAGAAACCAAAGCCACAACAATAACAAACACTCCATCAAACTGTACAAACCAAGCTTGCGGTCTCACAATGTCAAAAAATGAAATCCTGAACCAAAATGAGGGGGTTAGGAGAGTTTTTAATGGAAATAAGAGGGGGGAAATGCTCCTCATTTCTCCAGGCAAGAAATCCAGAAAAAGCAGAAATTCTGCAAGTCCCCTCAATCCAAAAGTTCTTATAATAAGTGGGGCATGAAGGTTGCTCATCTTTTTAGTGGTTACCTATCATAGGTGGCTCTGTAGACTTACAATGACCAGTTAGAATTCAGGCTCTCCCCAAATTATTAGGCACCGGAGGTTTAAGGGAACTTAGCATTTTAAAGACAAACTAGTTATGTCGTATTTAAATTCCCAGAAACTCCAGAGTTTAGTAGAGAGGAGGCTGAATTGAATTCCCTGTTGCCATAAAAGTTCAATCTCGGTCCAAAAATCCTAGCTCACTGTCTAGATTTTTGTTGTTGTCATTGTTGGGTTTTATTTTGTTTTTTTGTTTTTTGGACAAGGTCTCGCTATGTAGCTCAGGCTGGACTGAAACTCAAGGCAATCCTCTTGCCTCAGCCTCCTGGGTGCTGGGATTACAGGCATGTACCACCACACCCAGTTCATTCTCTGTTCTTATTAATATGGTTGATCACTCAGCTCTCAGGCCCTTCCCCTAGCTGGCTCCCTGATTCATAAGCTAACTAAATAAACTACAGTACTTTTTAACACTATTGATATAGGAGGATGTCATGGTTTATGTCAGTGGCCCCCAAGCCTCATGAAATTATGGACTCAACCAAATCTAGCATTTGTGATTAGTTTGTTGTATAGTGCTTGGATTGGTGGTAGGAGTGCTACACTCACCTAGGAGTAGAGCCAACATATGATGTAACAGTGAGAAGAAGGTGTCTGTCTCTCTTGCCAGTTTGTGCTTTGCTGTTTTCAGCCAGCCATGAATGGCTTCCCCAACCATGCCACGATGCCTTGGAGCCAACTGACTATGGACTGAAATCTCCAAGAACTGTAAGAAGTAAACCTTTCCTTCCCTAACTTTGGGCATTAGGTATTTTGTCTCAGCAATGAGTAAAAAGTAACTGAGATTGGAAGATATGTAATTCACGAACTGTTAGATGTCAGATACACCAAGTCTGTGTTCCCTAAAGTTGAAGAATGAACCCTAAGGAACAGTGAAGATTAAGAGTAGGAACATTTATTGGACAATAGGAATAGCTCCCAAAGACAGCAAGGAGCCCAAATGGGTTGCCAATGAGCCCATTTCTCTGAGAAAGTTTTATAGAGCAAATTCATGAGTTGGGTATAACATGGGTCAAAACTACAATCAACCAATAAGAATGTAAGTGTAGCTGTTTAGCTAATATTGATCCAATAGTAGCAAGGGCATATGGATGTATTGTTAACCTTGGTCAATAATCTGTAGACTTAGTGAGCAGGAGAAGATGGCCCACTCCTAATGGGACGATGATTTATGCCATTTTGATGGGTTCTTATCTTCTGCACTGACTCCTTCAAAGGCCTAGCCCTGTCTGACTGCCTATAATATTTTAACCTAACTTAGCTGTCCATAATATCATATTACTTCAAGAGTGCAAGAGTTTTAGAAACTGTGTCAGGAAATGGGGCAAAGACCAAATCTACTTTAGTATTCTAAATCATATCACAATTATCATTGGGTAAAACTGTATAAAGTGTACAAGGAACTTCTCTGTATTGTTACAACTACATGTGAATCTCCGTCTCCAAAATAAAAGGTTTAGTTCAAAAATATTGTAAGGTGAAATTTCACATAACAATCAAGCTCTTCACCTTCTCTGGGAAAATGGCAAGATTGGATTCATGTCTAAATATGACTCAAATGGGCTGGATAGGAACTCTAGGTACACCTTATACACCAAGGCAGGGGCTTGCCGGTTCAGCCCAGTTGCCACCATCTCTATCGGCCCTATTGTCTATCATCTGCCCCAGTTTCTCCACTCTTCATGGTCCAGCTTGCCCTGCTGTGTGTGCAACATTCACGGACAGTCCCCAGCCCAGCCTCTGTTACATGTTTGACTATTCTACCTTTGTGTATTTGGCTTCCTGACACCAGTAAAACTGCTTAGCCTGGAGGGAAGACGTGCTGAGGTGTTAGTTCATGGGAACATCTGAACTCATTGTGTCTTGAAAACAGGGACCGGAGACACTATCCCATACCATGCAAACCTGAAATTCAGAAAGACCTGAGTTAGAGATTATCCCACCTGATCTTGAACAAATGGCTTGAATTTCTACTTTCACTCAGAGATAGTGGTGACAGTCATAAATAACTCAATCTCACCAATGTATCTACTACCATGAGAAGGTGCTCTGATGTTTTCCCTAAAAGAGAAAGATGCATCTCTCTGTGTGATTCCTCCCTAGTAACCAATGATTTACACTAAAAGAGATCGCTCCCACTGAAGCTTTATACATTTATTCACTCTTCACTGGCAACTCAGCTAAACATCACGCCAGGATAATTTCACAATCCTTCTGATCATCCCACAAATCAGGCCCTTACAGACCTTGTGCTCACCTTACAATGAGACAGCTGAGGCATAGAGTTGTTTGGTTATTTCGGGTTCAGCCAATAAATCCAACCCTTGAACCTGAACATTTAATTAATTTTCTACTCCCTCTCATACTTTCAATCTTCAGCAGAACTCAGTAGAATCTTTTGTGTCTCTTCCCCATACTAAGGTCAAGACTAACAACTTCCTCGTCAGCCTTGGTTTAAAACCTGTGAGAGAAGTCAAGAATCCCATCTCTGAGTCTTTCCCCAGCACATGAAATCACTTTGGGGAGCAGCCTGTGACTCTGGTGTTGTGCTTGAAGATTTTCAGATCCCTGTTGCTGGGCACAGAGTATTGCTGCGGATATTGTCCTAGAGTAGATTTCTTGGCCCTGCTTTCATGAACCGATGATCTTTTGTTGGCACTGAGTTACACTGGCAGAGAGAAAGGAACAAAAACACACAAGGAACAGGCTAAGTGAAGTACCAGCTCTCCCTGAGGACTGGGAGCTGGCCAAGCCCCTTGGGGATTGTCACTCACCAGCATCCAAGACACTCAAGAGCAACAGGACATTCCCTGTCTCTTGACCAGAGCCCAGGGCCTTCCCAGGAAACTGAACCAGAGACAGTCTCAGGCTTCCTTGGTACTCAGCCTGAGAGTCTCCCTCATCTCTCTTTTGTGGACTCTAGCCAGGGTTCCAACATCTGCTAAGTCTGTTTCTTCATTTCATAAAATGGTAATAATAATCATAATAGCGCCTACTTTACAGGGTGGGTGGAGGAAATAAATGAGGTGATAACAGGAAATGTGCTTACAGCAAGCAGTGCCTACATGTGGTAAGCACTGGAGGAGTCGGTGTTATTGTACTTGTGCTGGGATTTGTAATAATCCAGGGAGGGAGAACCGTGGTGGTGGTGGTGGTGGTGGTGGTGGTGGTGGTGGTGGTGGTAGTGGTATTTTAGTGGTTATCAGCAAAAAACCCCAAAGAGAATAAGGATTAGACTTCCAGCAGTTTCCCAGGGAAGGTCATATCCTACTCAGATTGTCTGGATCTGAATACAGTAGTTACAAATTAAACCATGGTTCCTATTAGATTAGTTTATAATTCCAGAAATTTTTTCTATTCAATCTGGATAAATGTGACTATTTTTTAAAAACAGTATCTTCAACTTTTTAGCTTTATGACCTTGAGCAACTCTATGTAGTTTTGTAACATCAGCGTTCATAACTGTAGCATTAAGCTTTGGAATCACCCAAGATAATGTCTGTACCAGTCTTTTTAAAAGCAGAAATGTTGGGCTAGCGGGGTATGGTGGTATATGCCTATAATCCCAGCACTCAGGAGGCTGAGGCAGGAGGATTGCCACAAATCCAAGTGGAGCTTGTACTACATAGTGAGTTCAAGTTTAAGGCCAGACTGAGCTACATAGCAAAACCCTGCCCCCCCCCAAAAAAAAAACCGTACACAAAGAAAGAAGGGAAGAAAGGAAAAAAGAAAAGAAAAGAAGCAACATTGGGCTACAGTGACTCCGTGCTAGTCTCAGCCTGGCTCCTTACTTAAGACAATTGCAAAGCAAAACACACTTCTACATTGAAAGTATTAAGATCTTGGTTTGACCTATTGGGTTTGAATTTTGTGTTATTCCTTAAAGAAGGTAACTCTAGAGAAAATGATGCTAATGGAGCACAAGCGTTTAATTGTGAAGAAAGATATTTGAAAAACTTAATTAGTTTCCTAAGAAGATGATAAAACTCTCCTTCCTTCACAGAAGAGCAGTGACAGGTGAAGAACAGAACAGACTTCCACATGATTCCCACAGATGCCATCTCATTGACTTCAGTCTCTCCTAGATCCCAGAAAACTGGCAAAACGTTGCTAAATCAATAGTGCTCACATGCAGCGTGCCATCCCCCCACCCCCACCCCGCTCAAGAATTCCCAGGGATCCCTGTTTACCTACATGATCAGCCCCAGCTCCCCAGCCCCGGTACATGACTCTCTTCTTTATAGTATGGTTCCACCCACCCTCTCCACCTGCCTCTCTCTGGGACCTGCATCTTCCGCTCCACCCATCTCAGAGTCTCTGCAGGTGTGCCAGTCTCTCCTACTCCAAACACTCGCTCATGCAGTACCTTCCCCTGCCAGCTTTCCTTTTACTTTCATCTATTTTATCCTATCTACTCCAGTTTGCATTTTTCTTTTTTGCTTGTCTGGATTGTCTTAGTATTCTTCAATATCTGTTGCTTAAATCTGAGCTGCTCCTAAAGCTCAGCTCCCCATCTTTTCTCCAGAAGTCTGGCTGGCATTGATGGCTGGCTGTGATTATTATTGCTCCAAATGGATTCTTAGCCTCCCTGTGGGTGGGTCTCTATCCCAACCGGATTGTTCTTGCCATAAGGCCAGGGCTGGTTATGCCTTTTATTTTGCGTACATTGTGTTTTGTTTGTTCTGTGACTCTTTCCAGAAAGGGTTGAAGGCAGCTTATAACAAGAACACACACACACACACACACACACACAGACACACACACACACACACACGCACACACGGTAAAATGTAAATCACTGAAGAGGGAAACAAAGACAGTAAGTATGCAGTGTGAATTCTGACTTACCTCAGGTTCTCCCCAGCACATGTAAAAATGTTCAAATCACCATGATCCACAGTCCTAAAATCTAAATCAAACTCTGTTACTGAAATCCTAGCAAAGAAGAAGCAGACAGAAAACCAGACACAAATGAAAAACAGCAGAAATTATAGAATCTCAGGCTCAATCTTTCATTCACCTATTCCTTCATGAAACAAAAAAATGTAAGTACCTACAACGTTTATTAAATAAAAATTACAAAATGTCATTATTTCAGATTAAACTCCTACACTAAGCCAGAATAATAGAGCAGGCTAAAAGTCAAAAGGGAATCACCCGTGCTAAAGTTCCATATCACCAAACCAAAACTAAGGTATTATCAAGAAATCAAGAGGGAGAAATAACTACCAAATTTTCCAAACAGTTATTTCCATTTTAATACTTAAAAATTGTGTTTAAAAAATCGGCTATTTAAATTTTAAAACATTTACTACAGTAAAAGACTATACCCTTAATCTCCCTCGCAATATTCCCCTCCTTTCAAACACATTTACTCTCCACTGTTGCCACTTTTTGAAGCAGTTCTGGAAGCGCTCTTTCCTGAGTGTCTTTAGCTGTGCTGTCATGGCTACCTCGAATTCCTGAATGGATTCAAACTGTTTCCCTTTCATGGTCATTTCAACCTTGGTGAAGAGCCAGAAGTTTGAAGTCCTGCAGTGCCAGGTCCAGTGAGTGAGACGGATGAGGACACATCTTAACGTTTTTATTTGACAGGAATTGACATAAGTGCTTAATCACCAAGGAGTGATCAAAAATGTGATTGATGTTTAAATAAAAAATGTAGTAGAGTAAAAGATACATTACATATTTCCCTTCACAATACTCCCCCTTTCTTTGAACACATTTATTTTTTTATTCTTAACAATGTGTTTTTTATTGCAATAAATTTTTATTAAAAATTTTAAATATTAAGCATAGTTTTCTCTTATCCCTTGTACAAGCAGGTAAGCTGGGTTAGCGCGATGTTAACTAGTCAGTTATTTTTCTTTGTTCTGTGTCCCTGCCTCACAAGGAAATGAACTTTGAAACGGCCAATTCTGCTTTTTTCTGCTTCGCTGTCTATGAAACTGACCTGCTTTGTCCCACCCACCAGAAAACGTATTCCATTTTGTGAAACAAAGTGACATTGATTCCAGAATTGAAAATAAAGCCAATTAACATCTTTAAATAAATTCGCTATAATTTTATCATTGTAATAATTGTGTACCATGTACTTATACAACCAGTCCTATAACTGAAGTATGTCTCTTCATCTATCTAGCCTCATTTTTTAAAAATTAAAATAAAAATTAAAAAGGAGAATCAAACCTTGGTCCCTTTCTTCCTGACATACAATAAATTTGAAAGCAAAAGTTATTTATATGGATAACATTAAACAGCAGAACTGACTTGTGTGTTTGAAGTCTAAAACCAGTTTGGAATTCCAACAATAATCCTAGAAAAAAAATTTTTTTTACTTTTTTCTATATTTTGTATGTCAGTTCTCCTGGGAATTTGTATTTATGGAGAGAATTCAGTAAATCTAGTAATCAGGAAATGTATGAAAATTAGTCATCTCGACTGGTAATCAAATAATTGAAAATGTAATACCATGTTAAGAATTATGTAAAACCACAGTGTAACCTTATTACATATCCACTATAATATCTAAAACAAGAAACACTTACAACACTAAATATTGGAGAAAATATAGAATAAATAGGGCTTTGATCAACATGTAAATTAGTGCAATGACTCTGGAAAATAATTTAGCAGTTCCTTAAGGGCAAATGGGCTTCAACTCTATGACCTAGCACATTAATTGGATAAATATTGCTATTCATCCAAGAAGAATGAAAATATCTGTCTACTAAAAACTTCGTATACAAATATCCACCACTGCTTTACACATAGTAGCCAAAGTTGGAAACAAAACATACTGGGATTAACTCACACAGCAGAATAAGACTCAGCAATAAAAAAAAAACCAATAAAGTCTTTATACATGTAACATGAATTGTCTCAAAAATTATATATTCAGTGTGTTATTCCATTTGTATGGAACTCTAGGACCTCCAGAGGTGGAAATGTCCAGTTGCTCCTGGGGTTGGGGTCCAGAGGACACATTGAAAGGGGTTCTGGGAATGTCCTGGGATGACTGAACTGTCTCGTGTCCTGCTTTGCATTCATTGAAACTGATAGACTTGAAATCTGACCACTTCACTGTGTTTTAATAAAGCAAATAAACTTCAGCAGGTAATGCTAGAGACACTGTGGGAGATGGACATGCCCTATGATTGGATCATAGTGATCATTCCTCAACTCTGTAAGTTTACTAAAACTTACTGAGCTATTCATTTACAATGAAGGAATTTTGATTTGTCAATTATATTTCAATGAACTATCAAGTACAAAGATAATGTACATGTCTATTAGGACACTGAGAAAGAAAATCTCACAGATTCTGGGTGGAACTCTTTTCAGAGCAGTCGGGTGGTGTGTGCTGAGAGTCTTTAAGAATGCTTTCTTTGAGGCTAAGCAATTCCACTTCCAAAATTTGCTATCAGAAAATAATCCAAGCCATGTGGAGAAGTTTGGTTTTCTAGATATACAATGAAGTGTTGGGGGTTTTTTGTTTGTTTTTGGTTCTTTGTTTTGAGACGAGATCTCACTTTGTAGGTCAGAACGATCTTGAACTCACTGTGCAGCCCAGGCTGGCCTCTAACTCCCAGCAGTCCTCCTGCCTCAGCCTCCCAAGTGCTAGGATTATAGGGGTGCACCACCATACCCAGCTATAAGTGCTGTTTGCAGTAGACGAATATGGAAGGCATCTTAATGCCTATCAATAACACATTAGTGAAATAAGCATGTATAAATGTGTGTTCACAGTGTACCTACTATAATAATGCTGTAAATTAAAAAGCAAACATGGAAAACTATGCATATTAATAGAAAAAGGCAGCAAATATGCAGAAAGCAACATGATTTGGTACTTTCACTTACCGCACAGCACTTTAGCATGCATATAGTATTACATATAGTGTAATGACCTGTGATCAAAAAATGCAGTGAACACTGTTGCTATATGTCAGTGAGCAGAAACAGGGAAGTTCAATCTAAGAAGTGTGCATCAAACTTTAGTAGCAGTGTTTGACAAGTTTCAACTTGTTCTGTGCAATGAGACAGTTGTGAGCTACAGTTGAGAGAAGATGTGTTTTAGGGTATTATAAGTCATTAATCACAAACAACACATTTTACTGGAGATGCACAGATTCCAGCCTTGTAAGAAATGTCATCACAAGTGCTAAGACTGGTATGTGGTTATAATCCTGAGACCAAGATTCAGAGCTCTCGTTGGAGAGCACCCAGCTCTCCTCAGATGGCAAAAGCACAACCCGCAAGATCCAACATCAAGAGGAGGTTGATTGTGCTTTTTAACCTTGATGAAATTGTGCAAACCCAGGAGTTTGTATCCAGGAGCCCTATGGTGAGCTCTGAATATTACAAGGGCTTACTGTTTATGAAATGATGTGCATAGAAAAAGCCTAAGAAATGGGCAAACGGTGTCATCCTCCATAATGACAGCACTGTGTCATCATTACTTCTGGTATAGAAATTTCCATCGAATAAAATCATTTATGATGTGTCCGCACTGATCTTCCCCACCTGATCTGCTACCATTTGACTACTGGCTCTTCCTCAAGGTATATACACACTTATTTAGGATACAACGCAAGGTAAATATGTAGTTAGTTATCTGTGGAAGGTAGGACTAGGGAGGTAATTTTTTATCCTATCAAAATAATCATCAGTGCCTTTTTAAAAGATCTATGTATCTATGTTATTATTAATTGTCAAAATAGTCTTCCAAATGAGACCAGAGAGAGATTATTGGACTATGGCTCCTAAGTGGTATATATGATAAATAGGAGGCGATAGATTATGTGACCCTAGTGAAATTCTAAAAACTCGGTGCAAACATTTATATGAATTTAATGGCACTCTGAAATGAAAAATTCAATGAGTGAGGAAAAACAGCAAGAAAAGTAGAGACTCCTTTGAGAACATAACCTGTGCCTTGTGCTGTTCCATCTGCAGACAGCGTGAAGCTGGGGCACAGAGGGGCGACTTGTCTAAAGTCTGCCAACCACCAGGCAGTAGCTCATGGCTAGGATCCTTTGTCTTCCACCAACGTCAGGAGCTCTGGGAAGAAAGGAGCTACCAGCCTGAAAGACACCTGAACTAGAAGCACGGGTCTCAGCCCTGGCTCTGTCCTTAACTGTCCAGAAGTCCTTGGGCCACACATACCACTTAGAGGACTTTGCCTCTTTCCCTGTAATGAGGAGGTTCCGCAGGTGGTATTCTAGGGCTGCCTCAGACCAGACAACCTGTGATTCCAGGATCCTCCTACCCACTCCGTCCTGGTCCTCAGGGTCAGCCTGGCGGACACTTATGCTAATCCCCCATCTATGCCTCCTGGCACATCGTTGTCATCTCCTCTCTGTGCAAGGTCACAGGGGTGTTCTGTGAGCTCCCACGAGAGTGCTGTAACGTTCCCCTCATTGCAGTTTCCCTTTAGCTAGAGCCATACAGTGTTTTTTTCCCTGTGCAACTGGATAAACCAAATGGGCATATGGCAGAACACTTTTGAATATGCTTCGCGGAGTAAATAGAGGTTTCATTTTCCTCACCCGGACACCAAGTGCCTGTGGGCGTAGGAAGCGGGTAAAAAGATGCTATCAAGTACCTGCCTCTCCTGACCCAGGGGAAGAGGAAGAGAAGAGGCACAGAAGAGAAGATCTTGGCACGTTGGGCCAGGCCAAATCGCCACCCAAGCAAAAGGAGAGACAGAGGGAACTGGGTTGTGTTGTTAATTCAATTTTCAACTTCACTTAACTCTATCTGCCTGACAAGGTAGCGGCACTGGCAAAGTCAATACAGCCGATCTGTGTGCCTAAGGCAGGCACTGGCGCAGATGGGGGTTCGCAGGCCAGACAGTCTGTCCTCTGGTGCTACCTAACGTCCTGCTTGGGCTCAGCTGCCCCAAGGGGTTATGATCTTGTGGCTGAAGGTCATGGGACTGAATCTGGGGCTTTTAGCTGGAACTTTTGGTTAAGGGTCTTCTCTCCTGAAAGGGCTTGACACTTCTGAAAAATCCCAGGACATATTTTTATTTTAAAGTATAATACATGCTGACAAAAAATAAATGAGTTTTCAGGAAGGATATTGTTAACATAGCTCACTTCCCAGGCAGATTTTAAAAGTTAAAAAAAAAAGTTGCTAAGAAAACTAGTGTTTCCTTACCCAAACAGCTTGCTCAAAAGTTTATCTAGTAAACAACTAGTTAAGCTGATGATACCTCTGAGCAAAGTCCTTCGTCCTAAGGAGAAATAGGGAAATACCTCTCCTGTGGCTGCACAGGCTTAAATGAGGTCCTGGTGGTGCAGAGATGCACCATGTTATTTTCACCTGCAGACCAGCTTCTGGTACGTCCAGCAGCCAGCAAGCAGCCAGGCCACAAAGCTCAGGGAGAGAAAATCACACAAATGGTTTTCTCAGGCAGCCTGAGACAACAGATAAAACCAGATCATGATTCCGGTGAGTATGTGATAATGGCTAAGCTTAATATTTAAACAAAGACTTGCTTCAAAGGTGACAAAAAATGGTAATATAGCATAAATTTCAGATCTACCACAAGCTGCCATAGAACTACCATTTAAGCTGGTGACCTATGCACAAACTGTCACCCTTACCTGGTAGAAGTGTGCACCAATTAGGGTTCATACTTTTCTGTGAGCCTCTTTGTATTAAATGACTGAAAAAATAAAATTGTAACCACAAAATCTAGAATATTTAAGCTACAAGGAACCTACTAGATCAACTAGGATAATTCTCATTTTGCAAACACTAAGGTCCAGATAATTTTGTGTTCGTATTTAACTCAAGGTCAGTGTTTAAACACTAATGCTAGAACACAAGTTTCTTGATCCTCATTATTGTTCATACTCCACTGTGCCAGAATCCTACGGCTCACTTGGATTCTGTACTTTGCCCTCAAAATGTTCATATAAAAGTTAAAATTTAAGTTTATAAAGAGATCAATGTCCAGCTGGGCATGGTGGCATATGCCTGTAATTCCAGCACTTGGTAGGCTGAGGCAGGAGGATCATGATTCAATAGCAGCTTGGGCTACACAGAGATACCCTGTCTCAAACAAACATCAATATTCACCAACAATAAATCAACCAACGTATCTCACCTATTTCTGAATTTCTGTTTCACAACTTACTTGCTTGTTTCAATAGTCTTTCTAAAAAGGGGTGTTGGATTTTTTGTTGATATTACTGTTAAAGATATTCTGCAGTTTAATTTATAAGTCAAAGAGTAATCAAAGCCTTCATTTTTTCTTTTTCTTCTTCTTTTTTTTTAAAAAAGAGTTTTGCTATGTAGTTTAGGTTGACCTTAGACTCACTGTGTAGCCCAGGGTGGCCTCGAACTCTTGGCAATACTCTTGTCTCAGCCTCCCGACTGCTGGGATGACAGGCATGTACACCCAAAGCCTTCTTTTATTACAAGATAATATTTTATTCCCAAAGGTAAATTTTTATTCCCAAAGGAGGATCATTGTTATTTCTAACACAAACAGAATACCAATTATATGAGATAGACAATATCCATGAACCTATATCATATGCCAGACAGGATAGCGTTAAATTAGTGCATTTCCTAGTCAGTTTTTAAATTAAAAACGTTGCTAAAAATCCCATCTAAAATTTCCTGATCAGAAATGCTTGTTATTATTATCTTAGTAATGTAGATATCTCCCTTCTCACCTTCTAAATATTTGAGTAGTTCCTTGAAAGTTAAACTTCTGAAATTTATCTATATGGCTGAGTGTAGAAGCACAGAATAGAGTTGATAGACAGTAGATGACATAAAGAATCAAGATCTGGACATTTTTCTTTCCTCGCTTGTGGATTAACTCGTGGTCAACTTGTAACACCCAGCATGGTGCTGGGTGTGGAAGACCCACCTGAGGGTTGCTGCCAAGAGCAGAAAAAGAGAACTGGACAGGAAGATGGTGTGCTGCTGATTCTCCTGGAGAAGCTTGTTGATGGAGACTACTACAAAGTAATTCTGAGCAGGATTTAAAATTAACCAAATTGGCTTTTTATGTTTAGCCATAAGCCTGTCCAAGGTCTAAGCTCCTTGTCTGGAGATGGGCAGTGGATTCATGGTAAGTGAACCTCTATGAATTGCTGGTCCCCCCTGAGCCCTATAGTGGCCTGTGAAGCAGTGATGCCTCAAAGAACAAGACAAGGCCATACCTGAGGAGCCTGGCTCCCATTCCAATGAACTAGCTAGAGACCCTAGCTGCAGGGTCTCTAGCTGCTGTCAGGGTCCACCTGATGTTAAGCTAGTTCTCATAAATTAACATAATTTATTACTCGGACAACTCTTTGGGCTGATTCCCAAGGTCCTACTCATGTTTCCCACATTTTCCACTCTAAGCCCTTCCCTTGTTTGAAAACCAAATAAATGAAGAGACAAGATGGCGGACTGGTAGGTAGCAGGAGAGAGACCCTCTCTGAGAGAGACAGCTCAAATGCCAGAATAAAACACCCTGGAGAGACCCAAACAGAGAGAGATAGACTCTCACAACACAGAAAGAAAGTAAAGCGCAAAAACCCGCTAGAATAAGAGGTCCTGGGGCTACTATTAGTGAAGATAAGATCGGCAAGCACAGCACCCGCCTCGAGACGCCTGAATTCCGCCCGACCTGAACAAGCAATCCGCGCCAAAGTGACTGGCTTGAGCCGCCGGAGCCCAGAGCTGAACAGCCTGGCATGCACCTCGCCGGCACCGGCACTGCACACGACCCACCCAGAGGCACCGTGAATTCCCACCTCAGCCGCGCTGAAGTCGGAGGTCGGGCAGTCCAGCAGTTCTCGGGGACACGGTGAGTGATGAGAATAAGACCCTCCCACGGGAAAGGGGAAACGGACTGGACAACATGTTGGATTTGGGCAGGACAGCCCTAACTCCATAAGGAAGTGGCTTCAGCTGGTTATTCCCCTCGCCCAGCGGATTGGTGGAATCTGCTTGAACTAGGCCACACCCCTGGCGGGGACCCAGTTACTTCCCTGAGATCAGTGCACACTGATGCAGTGAAGGCCTGCAAAGGTTGACTGGCCCAGAAGGGAGGAGCTAGCGCACACTGCCCGTGGGTGAACTCTAATCTCTGATAACCTATTGAAGAGGGCTAAAGCTCCTAGCCTGCACCCTCTAGAGGAGCCTTAAACAACAAGAAAAGGGT